>JAVFBX010250867.1:0-10047 GCA_034783855.1 Mopalia kennerleyi | reverse complement strand
AGGGGGGGGTCTTGGGTTAGCCGAGGTAACGACCCGGGCCCATTAATTTAGGGGACCCACAAGCCAAACGAGGACAAAAACGAGAAAGTACCTTGAGCAAAACAAACAAAACAAAAATGTGTGCTTTCGTGAATATGTGTATGGCAATTTTCAGTGCTCGATATAAAATTCTTTATACAGATAGTTTCAGGTTTCAAGAAGGGGCCCACTAATACTTTCATAGGGACGTTGATGATGTATTGGTATTTAAGTAGGGCAGAGTGAGAAGCAATCGTATTCTCGCGGGAGTATCTATAGATGACGAGACTAAAACAACCCTCGTACGCCATGACAGGCCAGTGCGCATTAATATCCGCCAATATTTGGGGCGACGTTTGCCACAGAGTAGCAAATAAATGAAGTGCAAAACAAGATGGCCGGAGTGTACCTTAGAGTCAATATATCGACGAAGTAAGTAGAATAAGTTATGTTTTTAATAGAATAAGTGAGAAGTGGACATTTCAGCATCATATAAATGAAATACCTTTAATAACGATGTTGAATTAATTCAAGAAAACAAAGTACATTTTCCTCTACCATTTTTGACCTATGGATTCCGTGTATTCATTGCATAACGCCATGAAAAATCTTACTATTTTAGTTAAATATGGATATCTTGTCATACGGGTAAAATATTCTCAACTATACCATTAGTCAATAATTCGTACCCGAAGGTATACAAATAAAATAAATCCAGTGCATATACTGAGTTACCACCCTCAGAATATTCCCCTTTAGTTTACCTTAGTGACACACATGATGTACTCTTTACCTCCATGCTGAAAAAAGAAATGACTGTAGCAATTATCTTTGATACAAAAAACACTCCCATTGTGCATTCTCTCTGCTGTCTAAGAAAACACTCAAAATAACGTAGTTTCGGAGAACAAGAGCAAAAATAATCCTTCACAGGTGTTCCACCAGACATACCTTTGCGATGCCTCGTTTAATTCGAATGTCCTAGAATAATGTACTGCACACATTATCTCGGACGTCAAACTATCGTCGCCATTTTGTTTATTTTTTTTAAAAATGTGTAATCTGACAAACGTATTGCGCTTTGTGCAATGAATCAACAATTTACATCTGTTTTGGCTGAGATCAGAATGATGGGTATTTTTTATTGGGGCGTAACGCCGTATTTAGGGTTATTTGTCTCATACCAGCGGCCCTCTGGCTAAGGGCAGTTTGTTTGAAGAGTAGCAATTCCGTCTTTACTTAGCCCAAGAGAAAAAAACTTTCCAGCATTATGGAAAAGCCTCACATCTTTCTCGCGTTTGTTGTCATGCACAGGCAGTCAGCCAACGTGCTATCTTAATTGGTTAAAAATTTGGGAAAAAATGCTTCATGAAATACTTACACCAGAAATCAGCAGTCGCAAGGTAACTTCCCAAATATACTATAGTCAAAAGGTTGCCCTGATACATGTGTGTATCAGGCACGTGGAGTTTCAGCAGTTGCCAAGCTCAAGGCAAAGAGGTGAGACTTGAGTTAGGTGAACGAATGGCTTTTCTCATTCTTTCTCGCGTTACTTGTCATGTTCAGGCAGTCACCCAACGTGTTATCGTTGACGTCGCCTGATGTTTTGCCTAGAGTAAATAATAATAAAGCCAGTAGTGCACCTTGAAGGACAAAATCACCTAACAACCGTGTTTTATACATAAGTAAAACATTTTCTGTCAAATGCAATACAAAAACTTTGATGTTCCTAACCCGATCATACAGTTACAGTTACCATCCATTAAAGAAGAACACCGAAACCACTTGAATCATCGAATGCTGTGTACAGCAGACTTCACTGATCTATCATTGGATAGTTCAAAATTGGCTGACCAACCAGAGTGCAGGAAGACTTAGCAGCACAGGATTTGAGGACTCAACTGGTGCTTGTGGTCCTCTTCAATTGATGATAACCATAGTTACGATCAGGTTATGACAATGGAAACTAATGTATTGTGTTACACACAAAAAGTTTTACTTATTTATAGAATATGGTTTTTGGGTGGTCTTCTCCTTTAATGTGGGACTTACAGTTGTTATCACACGTCCATTACGTTACAGTACTTGAAGGGAAAGACAACTTCGACCTAAACTTATTATTTTTATTGCATATTTTCAAAGACAAACGTCTTAATTGCACTCGCATTCGAGTAGCATAATTTCCGTGTTTTGGAACAATGACGTTAGCTTATTCGCATGCATGTGCACTACAGATGGTTGTCTTTGAAAATATACAATAAAAACAATAAAGTTTAGGCCGAAAACAGTTGTCTTTCCCTTTGAGGTATGCCCCAGAGTATTCCTAACCTTAAGAATTAAGCGACCGCTTCCATAAATCTGCACTTTATCTCCCAATATATATTAAACAAGTATGGCCTTATCTCGATTTAAGCCGTTTACTTTTTTCCTTGAACATTTGTGGATTAGATCGATCCATAAAACCACCACTTGAAGTCCATGTTCACATCAAAATCAATAATTTCTCAGTAGTACTCTACTCGGTTTTGAGTGACTTCAAAATGTCTCTCCGATTTTAAAATGAGATTTGGCGGGGCATACCTGTGTCTCTCCTAGTTGGGAGCCGCGACAGAATATTTTTGGGGGAGGTAAGAAGCCATAAGGATTCAAAATAATTTTTTTTCAAAGGCATTCCTAAATTTTAAAGGTCTCGTACGGCTGGACATCGTCCAGCCGTATTTGAGCCTATAGGTGTCAGGAAAGCAAGGTGCAAATAGATCCAAGTATCGTCACTTGACTCTATACTGTATTGAATATGTAGAAAACAGAACACAGAGCTAAATTTCAAATTGAATACAATCAAAATGTTTCTTTGATTGAGGTTTACCAGCGTTCTTATAGCTACTTTAGCCCAGAACGTGACGGTAACCAACCTGAACGGCTATGGACATAAACAAAACCTAGATAGGACAACCACAAGACGCAAAAATAAAGACGCACAAACAGATCAGCTTCATATTGCCATTTAGTTCTGAGAGTACCGCGAAATACCATCCATGAAGATTATTTACCTACTGTTACAGTTATGCTATGTTTGTATTAAACTACCAGATACCAAAATACCAAAGGAGAGTGGCGAGAAGGTTGTATATGAGCTTCGTATACTACACGAAGCCTGTTGCTTTTTCAACAATTTAATAAACTTGTAGTATAGCAACAGGGGGGCGGTTCCACAAAGCATTTTCTGACTTAAATCAAAATATTAAATTTTATATATTTGACTCTTGCCTGAACGTAATTTTATAGTTATACCTGTAATTGTTACTTACTAACGTTGTAATAATTATGCTAAAATATTAAATTTTAAAATTTAAAACTGAGAAATGTGAGGACCTATAAACATTTTGACTTAAGTAAAAAAACTGCTTTGGGGAATCGGGCCCAGGTCTTTGTGCCTGTGCTATAGTCTCGGTCTGTTGCCAGTGACGTCGCTGTCTTTTTCGTTGTTTGTTTATTAGTGTGGTGGAAACCAAAAGAAGGAAGTTTATTTGCATACTTGTATTATAGCAGCATGCCTTTGTGCCTTGTTCCGTTGCGAATGAAACCGAGCTACACTGTAATTGCCCTTATACATTGGGCTGTCAAGCTGTCATACAAAGTAAATAAACGTTCTTATTGACGGCATAAAACTCCAATCAAACCAACGTAATAATAGCGATACATGATAGGTGAATTAACGGCTTACAAATAGTTTCAGAATAGGCTCGCTGTACTCCGGGAACCTTTTTACTTGCCTCTGGCGAGTACTTAGCGTTAATTAGTCTTACTTATTGCTTAACCCTGTGTAAAACTTGCGTGATAGCATAGAACATACTCAAAAATGTGATGTAAGGTTGGCTTATCGTTAGCGAAATCAGAGCTTGTCAGGGTTTTTCACGTTGGCGGATGTGTTCGCTGTCAAAACGATTTTAATAGAAACAGGTAATCAGTTTCGCCATTGTCGCTTAAATGTTGATAATGTCAGCAAGGCGGTCAGGCAGGGTGGTATTTTGCCACCAGGTCTTTTGTTTTACTTTTCTTCAAAAAGAACTGAAAACAATTGGCTAATAGCCTAATTGTTTTACTTAACGGGCATGTAAAATTGCTGTTTCACGGACCATATACGACAAACTTATTGCACAGTTAAGCGTGGAAAAATTACGACATAACTTCAGATAAGAGTGATAAGTTTTAAATATGTTAATTAAAAAGTATTTATTAAATTCCTGCCTTTGCATTGTTATCCATCCGAAATCATATTATCATTTGTTGCAGAATCTGTCGTTATTTAAGGTCCAATACAATTTTACATTTGAATTAACAGCGTTATTTCTTTTCAAAGTATTGTTTATTGATTCTGTTTGGCTTTTATAACTCATTGTCTGTATTATTTAAAGTGTCATTTGTATTAAAATGCAAGAATGTTGATACATATGATGACAACAATCCAATTTTGGACAACAGTCCTGTTCTAATTCACTTCATACATCATTAAATTCGAAAGAAGGAAGACTACCAAAAAAAAATCTACAAAAAAACAAATTGTGAAAAAGAACGAAAAAGCACAAAAAGTTCAAATAGTTGTGTATTTAGTTAATTTTAAATTAATCAAAGTGTGACAGCTTAATGTGTAGAATTGTGAAAAGAACTAGAGTTCAACGCTTTAGTTCCAAATAAATTACGCCATAGAACTTTTGTGCTCTGTTTTATCCGAATCATGCGTAGGTGCAAAATTATTTGAAAACTTTGGAAAAAACTTCACAAAAAGGGTGTGATTTCGTTTAAGGCTAAATGTTTCGTTATTGCGGTCTGTTGGTGGATGGATGGGTGGGTGGTGAATGGGCATTCATTACACAGTGGTCAGCTAAATGCCATGGCAATAAAATATTCTGACCGGATATTCGTGGACCATTAAGATTAAAATGTGAGGCCATAAAGTTTTCACGGCGCCACCTGTGACGATTCTCTGGCCTAATTAGCGGCATAGGTGAGCCTGTTCCAATCTAGTCTTTGTTTTTCAACCATGCAAACACGCTGAGATGGCGGTTAAAGATTGGTCTATATTAACTGATTTATGTGCTGTCTTTATTCACACATGGCTTCATTATTCATTTGCAATGTCTGCACTTACCGACCTAGATGAAAACAGATTTAATCCTGTGCAGGAATTTCTAGACGTGCACTTTATTTTAGATTTTTATACGCACTTTAGATGACAATTTTAACTTCCGGTTTACCGTACTGTGAATAACAGACTCTGCTGATTTTTTTTCCTATATTTTTTTGCGTTTCTTAAAAAAATCATCAATTCAGTTTCTTCTTTTTATTGCTTTCTGTCTTAATTTGTTATAGTGTCGATTGTTGAGTTATTTGCATTAGAATTGCTAAAAAATAAAACATTTTATGCCGTTTATTTATCCTGTGTCGGCCTTCTTGTCCTACTTTGATGTACCGCTCTCGAGTTCGAATCCGTCTGTCAAACATCAGGTATATGATGGAGTCACACAATGTCTTCCGGTAATTGCGTGTGTGGTTTTTACGAGGTTTCCTCAAGGTTTTTGTCCGTAATTAAGCCAGGAATAGTGTGACATGGATAATCCGTCGTTATGTAAGTGAAATACCTTTGAGTACGATTTATCTCGGTGTCAGAGCGATCTTGAGCGAAGTAAGCCCTAGACTGTGCATGCTTATGGTTCACACATTCCCCTCTTCCCCGGGTCTCAGGTTCGATTCCCGCGTACCATATGTGGGTTAGTATATGCCAGCAATGAGCTAAAGGCTGTGGATTTTAGAGTTAGGTGCACGGTTGGATTTCTCATACTTTCTCGCGTTACTTGTCATATACAGATACTCCGTCAACGTGTTATCTTTAACGTCTCGTGCTGTTTTGCCTAGAATGAATGATAATATAGCCAGTTGTGCACCTTAATGGGATTTTATGGGGCGAACACAGATTTCCTGATGGTTTTAACCCTATTGTCCAAACATCACACAAATGAATATATAAAATCTTCTGTAATTTAGGGTCATAAAATATTCTGCTTAGATATTTCGGAATTATTTATTTTCTAACATAAAACGGTAAAAGTTTCCATGGCGTTCCTGTAACATTTCTTTCGACTCTTAATCGAGTCACAGAAACAATTCAACCTCATATCACAGTTTACGCTGGAAACGTTCTACTCATTTGTCATCTTTGGTTTCATGTCTATAGGAGACCCTGGTAAACACATTTCGTTGAATCCGCCATTTCGCAGATTTTTGTACATATCGCATCCAAACTAATCATTGGGATGTTACTAAAAGTATAGTATGGACTGCCTTGAATGATGTAAAATTTACTTCTTAGACGCAAAATAAATTTGACCATAAAAATTGTTTGATTAGGGTTAAAAGCCATACTTAAATTTATTTCGCTTTTAACACGACGGAGTTAAGCTCAATGAATGAATCAGCCAACGTGTTATCTTTAATGCACCTGAATAAATTATAATACAGCCGATGGTGTACCTCAATGATCAAGGTGCATCATTGGACTTATTATCATTTATTCTAGGTAAAACGCCACGTGACGTTTAAGATAACACGTTGGCTGGAAGCCTGTACATTACAAGCAACGCAAGATTGTGCGTGAAAAACCAATTGTACACCTAATTCACCTCAATGGCATGTCGAACACAAAGTATATGAGTGAATCACATGATGTGGTTCCGGTATGCGCTGCTTTTTTTTAGGGGGTTTCCTTACGGGTTTCCACCGTATTTATGCAGGGAACAAGGTGAAGTGGGTAGTCAGTCGCCATGTGTGTGAAATATACTTTAGTACGACGTTAGGTCCCAATCAATCAAACCTATAAATCCCAGCTAACACGATTGTCTTTTCTCATACGTTCTCGCGTTATTTGTCATATACAGACAGTCAGTCAACATTTTATCTTTAACGTCACGTGATGTTTTGCCTAGATTAAATGATAATCAAGCCAGTAGCGAACCTTGATGATCTAGAGATGGATTGTCATATGACACCGTGAAAATATAAAGAGTAATATAAAGTCTAATATTCTTTGAAATTATAATACTAATAGAGTTTTAGCCCCAAGCTAGAGCTACAGTTATAGTTTTCAGAATGCATTAGTCACAGGAACGCCTGTACAATCATATTAAAACAATAAAACATAAATATATCCGATAAACTTAATTTGACTCGCAATAAAGTCAAATTCACAGATCAACCGATTCGGTTGCCCTTTAAAATGAAATAAATATTCTATCTCTATTATTTAAAATATACTGATAGTGTTGTAAAGCTGGCCGATTAGCGAGGTTCGGTGCCACAAAGTCTGCGGCCAAGAGCACTAAAACCGTTACCCCTCAATCGACAAGCGTCAAACAGGTCGTAAAACTCCCGTCATTACACTGCCAACTACCCTTTGATCAAAGTACCGCTTAATTAATACGAGTTTATTGTCTCACTATGTTGTTAGCTTGGGGTAACTGAATATATAATTCGGCATTTACGATGAAACAAGAAAGGGAGAGAAAAAACAACTAACGTTAATAAGCAATAATAAAGTTTTAAAAATTATTCTGGAATAATCCTAGTATCAATTTATTCAAATTACACAAACGTTTTACGATCTCAATTAAGAAAGATAGAGGGCATCGCCCGAAGGATAACAGCTGGAAATATTTTAAGAATTATTGGTGTAACGTTTAGCGATAAAAAAATATTCATACAAAATCAGTATTAAAATAAATTAAAATTATCCAATAAACGATTGGCATCTAAATGTAAATTCGGTTCCTCCGAGATGTGCATACTCGTAGATCGATAACAAGTGTGACGTTAATACTAGCCATTCGGACTAAGGTGCATGATTGGCTTTTCTCGAACTTTCTCGCGCTACTTGTCATTTACAGGCAGTCAGTCATCATGCTATCTGTAACGTCACGTGATGCTTTGCCTAGGATAAATGATAATAAGCTGATAATTCACCTTAATGGCCATTCGGTAGTTTTCGAATGTATTTTGCATATCATCTCGGACATAAAATCTTTGTCGCCATGGTGGCATGCATTTTTTTTCCTTCTAATCAACCGAAAGCATGGTCCGCGTGTAAAGATATTTCGCAGTTTCATCTGCGATTGATTTCTGAATAAAATGTAGTCCCAAACTCAATTTGCTTTATTCTAAAGAGATATGAGGTGCAAGAGGTTCATTTAAGTCCGTGTATTATGGGCATACGCCTGTAATAGGCTATTAGCTAGCAAAATGAACTCACAGACTAAATCGGCTTCTTCGAAGCCATATTAAATACGCTAGGTTCTTAAAGTGCGTGGATAATGTACATACGCAGGTAAACAGTAAAATTGCGATTATGGAGTTAGGTGCACGATTGGCTTTTTCGTACTTTTTTGGGTTACTTATCATGTGCAGGCAGTCAGCCAACGTGCTATCTTGAACGTCACGTGATGTTTTGCCTAGAATAAATGATAATAAATCCGATAATACAGTTTAATGCGATTGTGGTGCACATACATACATCGGCCGAATGTAGTGATGATGTAACAACGATAGTCACTCAGGGTTTGGCCGATTGGCATTGTGCCGGCTCATCGATGTGTTACTCCGCCACGTTTTGCGCAGATCTGTGCTATTTTTTTTTTGCTTGTACGCGTTTTTTAAATGTGTTTTTAAAATAACAAAACAGTACAAGGTGTAAGCGAAATATTTTAAATGTATCATTTGTTAAATCACAAATGTTCTACGTTGTACTGTAATGGCGCGTATATGAGTTAAGAGTCGCTATCTAGCGCGATATCTTGCGTACGGTTGACATAACACTTAATTAACAATATTCAGTACAGTTTCCGGTACGTGTGTAAATGAACGTCGCAGTGCTGAAGTAAACTTATAGGCCTAGTACATGGGTCTCGCATGGATTGTTACAATAAATGATTTTAGTTTATCTGGCTTACGCAGTTGATTGATCACATTACAGAAAAGAAAACAATGATATAAAACAGGAATTGCACATACTATAATAAAGACTATTAAACAATTTAAATGATGACACTAGATCCCAAGGTGTCCCCAGTCTATATCCATATCAGTAGGGGACCCCGCCCAATTCACCAACGCCATCGTCAGTGAGAAGACAACATTGGCCGACCAGGCGAGATGCCCCACGGAGATAAGCGAGGAAATATAGAAATTGCATTAAAGTGTACTATCGTTGGCTGACTGCGTGCACATGACAAGTAACGCGAGAAAGTGCGTGAACAGCCAATCGTGCACCTAACTTAGAAATTGGCAGTCTGTCAACGGTTACATATATTTCAGTGAATGCGCTGAGCCGTTGCGAGCGGAGTTTGGCAGCAGTTTCTAGTGGCGGGCTGATAACGCTCCCAGGAGGCAATAAAATCCAAAGCTAGTCTCAATATCACATTAGCTTCTGACGGTAAAGGAACAATAAAATTACACCAAGCTGAAAATGACTAACGCAGCGTAATAAAATATATTCTGATAGTTTTCTCACGTGCGTATACTAAAATGCATATGTTTAAGAAAAGTTTCTACGAAAAATGTTATATGAAAAAATTAATGTGTACATCAAAGAATATTTATAACTTTCAAGGCGTGGAGTTAAGCTATATCCCCAAGTAGAAAAACCGGCTGAAAAGTAATAACTTTTATTTTTATTTTATCATCGGGTTTTTTTTCTTCTTATTATTATTTTTCTTAATTTTATAACCCTGCTTATCCGTGTGTATATCTGAGAGTCAAAACTAGAAACTTTATCATTTGCCTGTACTCATGTTATTGTAAAGGCTGGTTAAGCCAATAGAAGACGCTAGCACAAAAGTTCCAACTAATTAGCAGAACCGACAAAACACAAACGTTTTGAACTGGTGAGGTTTCAAAATTGTCTTACGGTCTTGCTGGACCCCTTGGGCTCAAAATGAACTAATTTTTTTTTATCGCTTAGATTAAAAGTTAGGTATTCAAACT
>JAVFBX010250856.1:0-10047 GCA_034783855.1 Mopalia kennerleyi | reverse complement strand
AATGTCTGAAAGAAAACAATGTTAAATAAAAAAGGGCAATGTTATCTTAATTGTTAGCTTACTGAAGTGTAACAAATACATAAAAATCTACATTTTGTGTTCCACAAGAAGTGTATTCTTATTTTAAAGGGATCTTCTTATTGTTCTATGTGGAGCGATTCAGTGTAATTAATTGAACCAGTGCAGTAAATAAACATGAGATTGAGATTGTAAAACAAAGTAAAGCAAAAAGGTTGACAAAATACCTGTACAAGAAAATCCGTTTCCAGTATAACCATCCTGACATGTACAGGTGTAAGAAGCCTCAGTGTTCTCACAAATAGCGTTAATGTCACATAGATCACTCCCCTCCGTGCATTCATCTATGTCTGAAAATAATCATTCATCAGTACTCTAGTTAAATACAATAATGTCGTGGAAACAACAACAAATCTGTTTTTGGTCTTAGATGTCACTTACCACTGAATGAGATTGTCACAAAGAAAGTGTACAGAGGTACCTACAACTGTTAATGGTTCAGTTAAATCCCATTAAAGCAGTTGGTCCAAGCCAGTCACAAGATGTGGCTCCAGCAATCGCGGGTGTGGTTTTTACGAGGTTTCCTCCTGGTTTTCCACCATAATAGGGCAAGGAACAGTGTGAAGTGTACAATCCGTTGTCATATACATGTAAGTGAAGTACCCTTGAGTAGGATGTTTAATCCCACTCAAACAAACAAAGGTATATCTGTCTGATTGGGGTTTTAGGCTGTACCTCAGGCGTGTTTACTGAAATCAGCAATGTATAAATGGAGGAAACTAACCTTGTATGGCATGCAACCATCAACAAAACATGACAACAATATTCAACGTAAACATAGGATGTTCATTGCAGTAAGACAATTTGATTGATTTTTGTTTGATTGGGGGGTTTAACATGTATGAGAGTATTTCACTTATAAAACTACAGATGGTCCAATTTACACTGTTCTCTGCTTAAATACGGTGGAAAACTGGAATTACCCCTGTAAAAACCACCCTCTAATACAGGGTTTTCCTGTTAAATGACAACAGAGTGATGTCCCTTTGTGCAATTACATTATCAGTTTACGGCTAGGAAGGGCAATTCCAGGATTTTTATCACGGGCAGTAAAGGGAATATTGCAAATAAGTAGGTAAACGTTTATTTAACCATATGAATTTCCTTTCCCCATGACTTTAAATATTATTTTTTTGCAAAAGTTACAATTTTTAAGCTACATTTTCCTGCAAACCAACAACCTGCAATCTTAAAGTACAGACAGGCTGCCCAGCATGTACCTTGCCATGAAGTGGCAACATCATTCCGCTCTGTGACATTTTAACCAAAAACCTACATATTTAAGGAGCCACAATCTTGTGACTGTAAGTAAGAGATAAACCTGACAGTGAGAGGCTGTGTGAGCAGTACATTGGAGAAGGACTCAATCGCACCATGCTCTAATCGATAAATTAATCATGTTAATCATGTTTAACAGTGCCATAATCATTTATGTCTTATTTGTAAAAATAAGACAAGAAATATATCTAGATATCAATGATGAGGAAAATTGATAGCACAGCGAATACACGTTTCATTTTATTGTCAAAACTATATCAAGCTGGTGCGTCTGTGGGTCTATACAGCAAAAGCGCGAACCGCAGAGGAAACAGTTTATGGTTCATAAGCTCATCCAGATTTTCATTTTGGCCAATGGCCCTTCAGAGAATTCCGTGGCACATGGCTAGTCATTTTAAATCCGTGGTTCGGAAGTTCTTTCCTCGAACCTCGTCCATGGAAGTCACACATGCTCTGAAAGATTATTTCCAACCATGGAAACCACTGGCAATAAATAGAGATAGCAAAGGACAAATAACAGGACAATCACAGGATGCAAAACAAAGAAATCATAAGCAGATTGACTTCAGGTTCCCCTTTAACTTCAAGAAGCACCAGGGCAACCTGAATCCCACTCCCAACCCTTCAACAATTTGAAGGCAATTCTTGAGCAAAATGCCTTGAAATACATTTAAGAATGTCTAGTATACAGTGAGCTGAATTCAGTTACCTTTACAATCTGACCCATATGGTTCGAATCCATCTTTACAATGACATGAGAATTTTGGGTCTAGATCAAAACAGTTCTGTCTTTCTGTACATGTGTCCAGTCCAAGTTCACATTCATTAACAGCTAAACAGGGATAAAATCAAAAGAGACAAAATCAGGAATAGAAGAAACAGAGACATAAAATAATACAACCGTGAATACATTATGAGGCAGAATTAACTGAAAAGTATGTATATTAACTGGAAAAAGACAAAACACAAACATAAGATGCAATACGCAGTATCTTCAAGTGGTACCTTATGCTGAAGGAGTTATTGCTCCACTTAATAGTATTTCACCTGTGTGGCAGCAGTGTACATGTAAAATACTTCAACAATAAACTGAAGCCTGAGGGTATTTCCCCTGTGTGGCAGAAGTGTACAATACTTCAACAACACACTGAAGGGTATTTCCCCTGTGTGGCAGCAGTGTACAATGCTTCAACAACACACTGAAGGGTATTTCCCCTGTGTGGCAGCAGTGAACAATACATGTACTTCAACAATAAACTGAAGGGTATTTCACCTGTGTGACGCAGGGTACAATACTTCAACAATAAACTAAAGGGTATTTCACCTGTGTCGCAGCAGTGTACATGTTCAATACTTCAACAATACACTGAAGGGTATTCCCCCTGTGTGGCAGCAGTGTACAATACTTCAACAATAAACTAAAGGGTATTTCCCCTGTGTGGCAGAAGTGTACAAAACTTCCACACTGACACACTAACTGGCGCACAACCCTAAACTTGTGGTCTATATGCTGAATGTGCCATCTTTAATACTTCAAATGAACACACTATGACAATTAAAGGGATCAACGATAATCCATATTAACTTCTTTTGTTTTCTTCAGTAAATTTTTACAACCATTCGATATTGAACTTCATTATGTGTAGTGCCTTAAAATGTAGATTGACCTCTCAACCAAAAGTTATTTCAGAAATGAGGATGTCAGACAAATAAATCGTGTAATAGCTGCATCCTAAAGGTAGCAATTAAAGCCAGTCATTGATTTATGAGAGGACTGTTGACCAATTCCTGCAGAATGGGACACGCCCTGTAGGACTACTCCTCCACCCAAAATCCACATGAGGGAATGAGGATGATAAAACTTGCAAATTACAATGAAAAACATTTCTCTGCAGCTATCAATGACATTCTACTAAGGAAGGTAGCTTCAGTAGTATTATAATGCTTAAGAAATAATGTGTGGAGTACACATATAAGTTATTGAAAGTTGTTGTAGAGTGCTCTAACAAAGCAGTACACAATACAAATAATACAAACATGGCTTGGAGTTCAGCCTGACTGTCAAGGCCATGCAGTAATGACAAGTGTGAGACACCTGTGTAAAGCATGGTTGCTGCTCATGTTTCATTACATGTGTAAGTTTCAACGGTATTTTTTTTTCATCTAAATTTATTGTAGAGAAAGAAAATTTTGCTGAACTAGATTGCATTAGATAAACTCCCAGAGATAAGCTTCTAAATAGATCTCAATGTCAAGTTGTTCTGAGTAACCTACAGACATTTTGAGAGAAAGAAACAACCAGGTACACAGTTTTATAGATATGAGGAGCTAATTACAGTTTCCCATACTCAATCCAAATGTCAGTAATGAGGGAGACTGTAAAGCTGTAAAGACATGTATTTGTATACATACCTGACATGTTCTATGTACGTTAAATAAAGACAGATTTAACAATAAATCTGGAGATATATGGAATGTTGATAAACAAATCAGAATTGACTTTTATGGACTCAAGATAAATTCAGTATCATTTAAGTGTTTAAAGTAAAAGTTGACAACTAGTCAACTATCCAGCCAAACATAGTAATAGTTTACCAGTAATCCAATAGGTTTGCTAGAAACAGAAATATGGTCTTACGTAAACACTCATCTTCTTTGCCAGAGCCAGTATATCCTTCCAAACAGTGACACTGAAAGGTGGCCTCCAGGTCAATACACTGTGCATGCTCATCACAGTCATTAAGGTCTGAGGCAGCACATTCATCGATGTTTACACACGTATACGCCACCATCTCATAGCCATCCAAACACTCACATCTGTAGGAGGCAGGTATATTGATACACTTTGAGTGTGATCCACAAATGTCATCTATTTGGCACTCATCAATATCTACAACAAAAGTCATGAGATAATAGCTGGATGACTGGATTTCAAAGTAAGGCAGAAATGTTGTCTGGTGCAACTTAATCTGGTGTAAGCGGCTAATCGTCTTTCGAGCAACTGGTCCCAGGCACCAAAGTGTCTTTGAGACACAAAAGTAGCCTTTTGAGACACCCTGTTTTATTCAAGTTTAACATAGGAAAGATAGGGAAAACTTCAAATGAGACCAAGGGCACCTGTCCAAATGGACACCCAGACGTGAACAATTACCTCATTTGGACACCCTTTTTTAAGAAACTTTAACATCCTGGAAAACTGCCAAAATTGGACACCCCGTTATTTGAAAAGTGAAGCACGATGACCATTTTGGACACCATACTTGAGTTTGATTTCTGGCTAAGCCCCTGAATGAGACATGTTCATTTATGTAAAAATGGTGATTTGAGATACCTTCTTGATTTCTGCACTTTGCATGGCACAACATTTTTTTCTAGAAATAAATTCTTTTCATTACATTGATTGATTGAGTGGTGTTTTCCACCTTGCTTTAGGGTATCTCACCCATATGATGGCAGTGTATTCCAACAATAATTGACACTAGCACAACCAAGAGGTGAAGCATTTCTATAATATAATATATAAAGGTACAGACAGCATTGCCACTCTCCAAGCAAACTGCCCTTAGCCAGAGAGCCTTATCATTACAAAAAAAGACAGAAAAAAAATATATGACATTGAAAACAACAAAAATCGTTTTTAAATAAAAAGATAGATTTTATATGATGAATTGAATATTTACATTTGTATGCATATTTATTAAACAAAAAGGAAAAGTTATAAGAAAGTTAAATACCTGTACAAGCCAAGCCGCTCCCCTCATAACCATCCTGACATGTACAGGTGTAAGAGCCCTTGGTGTTAGTACAAACAGCATTAGTGTCACAGGAATCCGTGCCGTCAAGGCATTCATCTGTGTCTGTAAATAATCAAATTCATTCCTCAAAACAAGTATACCATTGCATTTGCATCGATAAGTACAATTGAAGGTGTATATAGAGCAGGAACATTAACTGATAATCTATTCCTTTCCAGTCAGACAAACTGTCTGTAAGAGATTTGCTCAGTATATTTGATTACAGAAGCTTTTACATGGCTGATACCGATGCCAAGGGTACAACGTACAATAGCTCGCCTTACTGCATATAGGTGGGCTAAAAAAAATCTGCAATAGAATGATACAAAAAAAAAACAAAAAAAAAAAACTCAAAGATATGTTAAATATTTCTTTTAAATGTAAACATGTTAACTTTTAATTCAATATTTCATAAATGACTTATGGATAAATATTATCATCTGATAACTGTACTTAACACATACTATATCATCTGATAACTGTACTTAACACATACTATATCATCTGATAATTGTACTTAACACATACTATATCATCTGATAATTG
Organism: Mopalia kennerleyi; assembly: GCA_034783855.1. NCBI lineage: Eukaryota > Metazoa > Mollusca > Polyplacophora > Chitonida > Mopaliidae > Mopalia > Mopalia kennerleyi. The sequence goes on along the minus strand of JAVFBX010250856.1, from coordinate 4,351 downwards.
TACTTAACACATACTATTTAAGATTTAACTGAAGATTTTTTTAAAAACTTTAATTCAAGATTGATTTTTCTTGTCAACAAATAATTATACAATTCTGGATTTAATTTGTTAATTATGATAAATAAGGATATCAGTTAAGACTCCTTATTTAAACTTGAAAAGCATATTAAATTTTAGATTTAGGAAATATAAATCTAATTCTAAAAAATATGAGTTATTATCATGATTCAAACTTGTATTTATAAAAATTAAAGTTCTATTACACCAACCTCGAAGGTATATAAATGTCAATTTGTAGAGTGTCAGATTTCTTAGCACTAGCAAAATATTAATAATAAAGTCACTAACTGGTCTCAGATGAGTGACTATGGGTAAACTCAATTTGATTCTCATACATGGCTCCAGAGATTTATATTGAAAATATCGATAGAGGCTTAAGCTGTTCCCCCAAAAACATGATGCGAAGTGGGTCACACAGCTAGAAAAAAATCCATACAAAAATGATCAACATATGATCAGTACTTAAATTTAACTGTAATAATATTGCATAAGCATATATCCTCATTTTGTCTTATTTCTTTTAGCATGTTACAATAAAGAAGTTACCTATACAGTTGCTGTTGTCAGAAGATAAACTGGAATATCCTTCCACACAATCACATGTGAAGGAGCCATCAGTGTTAGTACAGTTAGAGTTGGTTCCGCACACAGGAGGGCCAGATTGCACACACTCATCAATATCTACAAGTTATCAATAATATCTCATCATGCATGTCAATTATCAAATATCTCTCAATTACATGTATATGTAAAAATGCCAATATATTTATTTCAAATTCAATTAGTTTGAATACATAAATATTTTTATTACTACAGTATTGACAATTCTCCATTACAGACAATTCCATACAAGGTTTATTATTCTAAGAAAGTATACACAGAGGTATTAAATACCTTCACATGTGGTTCTGCCATCTCCTTGATAGCCTGGTGCACAGCTACACTCATAGGAAGGGACAGTGTTTGTACACTCACTGTTCTCCACATCACAATCATTGAGGGCCTCATCGACACACTCATCAATGTCTAAACAACCAACAACACAAAATTTAACCTACTTCTCAAGTTAAGATATGCATATGCGTCTACTTCGCTTGCAAACCGGTATACATGTAGCATCTGGCCAGTCCCTGCGCTCTGCGAGAGAGTTCAGGTCACAGTTACATGTAAGATCTGTCTCAGTGGACAGTAGCAGATTGACAATAACTATTCAGTCACAACTTTTAAATTGTTTCAGTGAATAATAGACTTATTTTTAAAACACAGATTAAATGAATAAGATGTCCCATATCAGCAACTTTAATAAAATATGTTTACTTTGTAAGCATTTATTGTTATGATGAAATTTATTTAATTTTATTAAACCAGCATGTAGGTAAAATTCCTCACTTCTGCCAAGAGAAATGGTATGACGATGATGTTGTTGTAAAGTTGAAAAGTTATATGCCTTGTTGCAAGATGACATTCCAGTACACTCAGTCATTCCGACAAGAGTGTCAAGATTTTTACACAAAAATCACAATTAAGTGAGAAAAAAGTGTGTAGATTGAGAAAAACATTATTCATCTCAAGCCAATGTACGTATTGTCAACATATATCACTCATCTATTTAATAAAAAATTGCCTGCCTATTGCTTGTGATTTTGAAAAACTATGGCTCTTGTGATATTTATTGTAATACAGGGGCATTATAATTCATTCCGCAAACTAACAATGGGAGTGTGTGATAGGCATTATTTGAGATTATGTGACAGTGAATCATGGGTGGGGAGAACAGTTCCACAATAAATGGGACCGATACATCCTGAAAAGGTGAGGAATTGATACATATACACATCCTGTTTGTCCACCAGATTATTAGAATATCTCATGTCAGGATGGAGCCAGTTTTAGGGATCTCAGGTGAGTGACAAGGATCTGTGATGTAAGATTTATCATGCAAAGGCGTATTATCCTTACCTTGGCACCGCTCTTCGAGCATCGTGTAACCATCTGCACACTCACATTGGTAAGATCCAACTATGTTGTCACATACCTCATTCTCCCGACAGACGGATGGCGTCTTTTCACACTCATTCACATCTGGTCATAAATAGAATCAACGTCAATTACCACTCGTACATCTTCTATAATCAATAGGTTAATAGTGATGCCAAGGACTTGTCTGCATCATTTAATCAAAATAAACAAGAGAAATAACTGAATGTTTTAATTTTAAAAGCATTGGGCTTTACCATTGTATAATACATGTATATAACTATGTTTATCCCATAAATTAGTACATTTGAGTGAAATACAGCCATGAGATATCTGTTTCATATCCCCACACGTGGGATACATTTGTCCCATGCTCTGATTAGTCCATTTCCGTCCATTGATACAAATTTTCAATTTCAATTTTTTTTAACTCTAGACCCCCAAATAGGGGTAACAGAGATACATTCATGTGCTTAATAGTGACATTGATATGCGTGGGTGAGAGAACAATAGGTGTTAGTTAATATGAAGGATAGATCTTATCCATATATAGAAATGTACAGGAGTCTAACTTAGTAAGTAAAATATATATCTGAGTTTGTTGTTCTTATTTTTTGTATAGGAATTTGACAGATACATGTAGGTATGAGTCTTTTTGTTGTTAGCATATAGTAACTGGGAACATTTGTCTATGCTTGGGTTGGTAGTATAGTACTGTGGTATATGCCTATTTCGAAGATCAGCAAAATGTGGGCATACAAATAAATAGTGTATTCGTTCCCAGTGGCATTTTCATAAAACTGTGCGGTTAACAAGCCCAGATCTATCGAATTGGCCCTTATTTGAAAGAAATTGATGGTTGCCGGTTCTTATTCTACATAAGGACACTAAGATGCGGTGGGAGGTCTACAAGATAACTTTCAAAACATAAAGTTTTTTTGTAATGTTTATACCATTCATAGGAGGCAGAATCTTGCACAGTGGCGGACCATGTTTGTTTATATTGGTCAGTTAGTCTTAAGCTAACCCCATGCTTTAGTAACTCAATGCTAGGGACATCCTGGTTAACCCAGTAATGTGATAGTCCACTCTCATTAAGAATATTCTTTACGTGTAAAAGCCACGGCAAATGAAAAATGTCCTTCTTATGTAATATTAACATAAAACAAAATAATTTGCGTGCCATAGTGCATTCTTCTTTACATAGGAGCCTCCCTCAGAATGTAACAAGCAACTTTTTTTTACGATATTTCAAATAAGAAAATATAAATAAAATAAAAAGACTTCAACAATCGATAGGTTTTCGTGGTCCCGTATTTCTGCACAATACATTATCATAGGAAGAACTAGTGCACCGACAAGATTTAGCCTGAGATTAATAGGTAAACTGAGTTTCCTAGATTTGTGTAATACAGAAAACACGGCTTTGTTTGCCTGGTCCCTGAGATGCTTACTAAGCGCTTTGTTGAATTTACCATTATCATTGAAAGTTACACCTAGATAGGAAAATGAATCAAAAGTCAAGATAGGGAGATTTCGCATTTTACCCCTGGAGAAAACAGTTACTTTGGTTTTAGACACGTTTAGACAATTTATGCCACTTGCTGTGACTTTATGCCGAAGCAAAGCCAGTTTGGATTAAAATTAGATGACCGTCATTATACACCACTCCAGTATTAGCTTTGCCCTAGGCCTGCCGTTAAACACAAACCAAATTAATGGTAAGTGTATTTCTATTTATTTTTCTGGCAAATCTGATTGTGTTTTCCTCAATAGAGATCGAGTCTGTAGCTGACCCAGGTCAGAGGAGTCTAAACATCATGCTGAGCGATTACCAACAGTTGTTGTTGTATGTGAGCTGAGTGGCAGTGATTAGCGAATCACTAGGTGGTTAATAGCCATTGCGTTTGATACATGCCGTGAACTGGATTCAGTTGAATATTATGTGAAATTCTTTCAGTCGAACTTCTGCGAGACTTATGGTACACATTATAACCAGTATGAATTTTCTGTCTATATCATTGTATTTTGATAGTTTATTCCAAAGTGCTATCCGATTAACTGAATGAAAAGCCTTTTTGTAATCCACAAAAACACAGAATATTTTCTTCTTTTGATGTAAATACAGGTCTATTAAAATTTTTAAAGAGAACATATGGTCTATGGCACTATAACCTTTTTGAAATCCAGCCTGTTCTTCACCAAGTATTCCTAAACAATTTAGTATTTGTTAAAGGGAAAGACCAACGATTTTAGACCTAAACTTATTATTTTTAATGAATATTTTCAAAGACAAACAACTGTAACTCACTTG
>JAVFBX010250845.1:0-10047 GCA_034783855.1 Mopalia kennerleyi | reverse complement strand
CTTGACCTGAATTATGGACATTGTTCAAAATAAGCCTCTAGCAGGGACCTGTTAGCTACTCAGTTTGTTTAAAATAGTTTTTTTGGTTGCACTATTTATACTGTCCTTTACATGTTCGCATATTCAATGAGTTAGACGGTGCAGTGTGAGATTAGCTCCCTTTACTCAGCTAGGATGGACGTAAAATTTTGAGCTCTGATTTTTCCAGCCAAGTTTTCCGAAGTCTATGGGTTTTGTATATCTCTCTGTTGTAATTACTTTTATGTTATGTTCTTTTCTGAATGTATATATTCCTGTTTGGATGTGTTCAATTGTGTTGTTGTATATACGGTCGAAACACCTGTAAATATATGTGTTGACCTGTAATGTTGTTGTTGTTGTCTGAGCTTAGCATTGATTGTGTTCCAGATTCGACTCACTCACTGAGTGTTGAATAGTCGTCTCGAAGCGGTCATAATCAATCTGATTGATGTTTGTATGATCAGATAATAATACAGTTACTGTTTAATTTGTGTCGTAGCTTTGATAATTAATCTGTGAATGTTGTAGAGCTATACATAATTAGTTTAGCTAGGTTAGCGGTAGGTTTTGTAATTGTAATAGCACTGTCACTCTGCACGTCTCGGTCAACTTCTAGGGCTCCTTTCGTCTCTCCCCTGTCCTGAGTCGCCCCAGGGTTTGTGTGTCTATAACTGTGATGTACTAACATTCCCCTGTCTGCACGTGGTTTAGTATTGTATTTATTTGCTTGTAATTAGTATAGTCATTAAGAATGGACGAAGAGGACGAAGATAGCATGGATATCACTCAGTCACAGACAGGAGGTAAAAGAACAAGATCGGAGAGTAGGGATAGGGAACAAGGGAAGAAAGTTAAGGCCACAAATGGATCACATGAGAGTCAAGTGAAGTCTTTAAATGTTGTCATGTCCACTGTAGGGGGTCCCCCTATTTGTAAGCTAAGCCCTTTTAAATTTGCCATGGCTTCACACCAGGCAATAGGCAATGTAAAAGGTGTGAGAAAACTGAGGTCACATGACAGTTGTTTCGTGTAACAGCCAGACCCAGGTGAAAAAGTTGCTCAAGGTATCATGTATAATGGGGCATGACGTAACTTCTAGATTGGAATCAAGGCATATCAGTAGAGGGGTTATTTATGGTATTGAGGAAGATGTAACCGAATTGGAGGTGTTAGATGAGTTAAAAAGTTTAAAATGTATCAAAGTAGAGCGTATGACTAAAGGAAGAGAAAAAGTAATGACTACTTGTATGTTGTTGTATTATGACGCGGAACATATTCCAGATGAGGTCTCATTGGGATATCAGATGTGTAAGGTTAAGGTATACATCCCTCCTGTAATAAGATGCTATAGGTGCCAGAGATTTAACCATGTTGCCTCTGAATGCCGTGGTAAATTATGCTGTCCTCGGTGCAGTGAAAATCACGAATACAAAGATTGTCAAAATATAGCCTCTCCAAAATGTGTAAACTGTGGTGAATATCACAGTGCAGCCTATAGAGGTTGCAAAAAGTTGAAAGAAGCAAACCGAGCCCAATTTATTAAAATAACAGAAAAGGTTTCCTTTGCTGAGGCTCTTCGGTGTGTAAGGACTCAAGATACCGAGCCTTTAAATTGCTCACAAAACCCCGATTTTGACGTGTCCATCTGGGACATACCCCTAGAGGCCCTTCTAACAAACCGCCTAGTGTTTCTCCCCCTTCTGTTAAATCTGTGAAAGTGTCGGTATCAACTCAAACTGATGAGGCTGTAAGTGTCCAAACCGATGAGTGTCCCACATCAACTGTTCTTAAGCTTGTAGCTTTGTTTACTGACATTCTTTTTAGTTGTGTAAAAGTAAATTAACAACGTGATGTTATAGAGCAGATAGCTAGAACTGCTGAACGACAGCTAGGAAGCAATGTGATAAATGCCAAAGAATTGATAAAAACAGTGCAACAGAATAAATCACCGGTAAATAATGGATAAGTTTCACATATTAATTTTTGTCACAGGCTTTTTGTTTTTCACTATGGTCTTCACTTTTTCCAACAAAATATATAGTCCCTTTATTCCCATGGCCAAGAGCTTAAATTCTATCTGTCAAAACTTAACCCTCAGCCTGATGTTATATGTTTACAGGAGACATTTTTGAAACCTGAATATAGTTTTTCTTTTCCTGGTTATGTTGTTTTGAGGGAAGATAGGTTGTCAGGTGGTAGAGGGGGACTGGCTATGTTTATAAGACAAGGTTTATCATTTTCTAAAAAGAAACTGCCTGAATTGAAATCGATAGAGTGCCAATGTTACCAGATAGCCAGTGATAGCCATTCCATGATTAATGTCATCAATTTATATAATCCGTGTAATAAATTAGAAGTTAACGACTTTAATGTAATTTTAAAGGAATGTAACGGAGGTTCCCTTATTTTATGTGGCGATTTCAATGCTCACAATGTTGTGTGGGGTAGTTCGTCTTCTGAGTTTAATGGTAAACTTATATGGGACTTTCCTCAAGATAATGATTTAATTATTTTAAATGATGGGATGGGTACTCGTATGGATATCCGTACTGGCAATTTATCAGCCATCGACGTCACATTATGCTCACGTAATCTAGGTACAGTGTGCGCATGGTCAGTCGACCAAGCGTCACCATGCGGAAGTGATCACTTTCCGATTGCCTCTTCATTTCGTTTTTCGCCTTATTGTGATCATCTTGGTTTAGCTCCCCGATGTGAAGAAACATTTTATAATGGTATGGAAAGCGATGACGTTAATGTGTTTGCCTCCAATGTAATTACTGCTATAAATGAAGCTGCTAACCAATCAATCCCCAAGTCTTCAGGGAACGCTCGTCATTTTGCACCGGTACCATGGTGGACCAATGAGTGCTCTGAAGCAATAAAACTACGTAAAAAGGCCAAAAATAAAGCCCAACATTCAAGATTGTATACCGATGTTATAGAGTTTAAAAAAGCCAAGGCACTGGCGCAGAGAGTGATTAAAAGAGCACAAAGAGATCACTGGCGTGAATACTGTTCATCTATTAATCGCAACACGCCTCTTAAAGCTGTATGGCAACAGGTTAAAGCTGTCAATTGTAAGAGAAAGTCAAACTCTGTTCCAAGTATTTTTTCTGATGGGGTATTACATGTAACAAATACTGATAAATGCAATGTCTTAGCAGATAGTTTTTCGTTCGTCTCTAGTTCGAGCAACTATGATCCTGAATTTGTTTCTCATAAAGACAAAATGGAAAATATGAACAATTTTAAAAATATTGCGTATGATGAAATGGCTATTAATGACAATTTTACATTGGTAGAGCTCAAGCAGGCTCTGAGTAAGTCAAAAGATTCTTCTCCAGGGGAAGATGGGGTATGTTACTCGATGATTGTGTTCTGCCAGAAAAATGTCTAAATCTTTTACTTTTATTGTATAATACCATATGGTCTAAAATGGAACTGCCTATGTCATGGAAGAAAGCAATTGTCATCCCGGTGGCTAAGCCAGGTAAGGACCCATCCCTCCCCTCTTCTTATAGGCCTATAGCCCTAACGTCAACGTTGTGTAAGGTTATGGAAAGGATGGTAAACTCAAGACTAATCCTGGACAAAACCGAAATATACTCATCTGTCCAAAGCGGCTTCAGGAAGGCTAGAAGTACCGCCGATCATGTAGTTATCCTGGAAACCTCAATAAGGAGATCTCTGTCAAACAGAGAGTGCAATCTAACGATTTTCCTTGACATTGAAAAGGCTTATGACATGATGTGGAGGGGTGGGCTTCTATATGAAGATGAAAAACATTGGCATTGGCGGGAATATGTTAGGCTGGGTAAAGGATTTTTTGTCACGGCGTAGTATACAAGTATGTATTGGGAGAGATTTATCTCGCAGAGTTATTTTGGCGAACGGTACGCCACAAGGGAGCTTGATCTCATCCACGCTTTTTAATATAGCTATAAATTACCTACCTACTGTTAATTAATCATAATTGAATTGTTCGTTGTTCGCCGACGACAAAGCTATTTGGATCAGCTGCAAAAATATTAATATGGCTCAAATCCATATACAACAGGCTTTAAATGAGATAGTCAAGTGGAGTAAAACACGGGGCTTTCGTTTCTCCCCCGTGAAATCTGAGGATGTTTTGTTCACTAGACGTGTATAATTACCGGTGCCATTGTTGTTAGATAGCTTTCCTGTTAAAATGTGTAATTCTTTCAAATACCTAGGTGTTATTTTTGACAGGAGACTCATCTGGGATAAACATATTGACATGACTATCACCAAATGTCAAAAAGTGCTAAATCTCATGAGATCCGTCTCCGGGAAGTCCTGGGGCGCGGATAAGTACTGTTTGCTGCTACTGTATAGGGCTTTAATTCGATCACGTTTGGATTACTGTTCAGAGGCATACGATTCTGCTTGTCATTCCCTGAAAGCTAAGCTAGATACTATTCAGTGCACGGCACTTAGGATCTGCACAGGGATTCTAAAAACTACACCATTAAATGTATTACAGGTAATCTGTAATGAGTGTCCTCTAGAAGTGAGACGGTTAATACGAACTTTAAGATTTTCACTTGTACTTAAAAGCTCTATTAATAATTCGGCCTCTTCTGTTTTCACTCCCAGGGAGAAAGATCATTTGTGTTCTTGTAATGATAAACGTGCAAAGCCTTTCAATGTCAGGGCTGAGGACTTGATTGTTAAATCTGAGTGTGACATTTCCTCTTTGTTTAAATGTTCTGTTCTGAATTTTCCACTCTGGTTTTTGTCACCCCCAAACGTTGTCTTGGACTTGAGCCAGCATATACGTAAATCTGATTTTCCATTTGTGTCTAGAACAATGGTTCTAGATTTTATCGACACCAACTATAGTAATGTTTTGAATATTTATTCAGATGCCTCTAAGTGTCCTGAAAGTGGAAAAGTGGGTGCAGCAATGTTTATACCAGAACTGAAATTCAGCAAAAGCCTCAGATTAACAAATGGTGTATTAGTTTCCACAGCCGAATTAATGGCTATTTAAACATATCTGTATTTTTTGTCTGATTTTAAACCAAACAATGCGGTTATTTTTTCAGATTGCCTCAGTGCTCTCCAGGCAATAAATAATTACGTTTGGTCAACTTCATCTGCTTTAGTGCTAGAAATTGTTCAATTAAGTTCAGCTCTGTTCCATGAACGTGTGAACGTAACACTTGTTTGGATACCTGGGAATGTAGGTGTTTCTGGAAATGAATATGTGGATTCCATCGCAAAGCAGTCCTTGTTGTTTGATAATGTCTCTTGTAAACTACAGTTTACTCCTGTAGATATCATGAATAATTTAAAACCATATTTTACAAGCCTCTGGCAGAACAGTTGGGAATCCTCTGATAAGGGTAGGTTCTATTATCAGTTTAACCCTTCAGTTACCTCCCCTGTTCTTCAGTTTTCCTCTCGAAAAGCTGAAATATTGTTTAATCGGCTACAAAGATTGTTCTTGATTGTTACACATTGGGACACTAATTAAACAAACACTGTCTGTCATTCATATCAATGAACGCGGACAGGTAGATACGGAGTTCTGTATCTCTAATACTCTATCATACAATGTAGCCTGATGTAGAGATACAGAGTTAGAGTCCACCTGACTGTTATTTCAATTGTGTTTACCTCACCGGCTATTATGGGTTCCATTAGTATTGTCTAAGAATACTAGTATTTGATAAACTGAACTTTCTGACACATTTGTTATGCCTGGGATATATAAATATCCCAGGTTATGCCAAACGTGGCTCGAAATCTCCCATCAGCCTTCTTAAAAGCACAGAAATATGATTCAAGTATCCGTTGCCAAACCGTCATTTTTCTCTCTTTCATCCTGAATGCAGACTTGACATTTCAACAGAAGGGCCATTACTGCAATTTGTTTTAGACATGTTTTAATAATGAAATAATAGAGAATTTATTCCATGGTGATATTTAACCTGTGTTATGGCGAAACACCCATTTCATTAAAGATTTGAGCGCTATATGGAGATCCGAAGTATAGACAATTACACAGTTTGTGGCTTTTAAACAATTGTAAATGGTTAACAGGCTGATTGATTGATTGATTAATTAAGCGAGTTCATTGTATTATGTGACTATAACATGTTACCAGGTTCAGAGAGATTTTCCAAATGTCGTCCAGTAGTTCAGTGTATATGTGCTCGAAGTTAAATAAAATCAATTGTATCTCTGCATAACTCGAATCCCTGACGAAGTAAGCAAACATTTCTGTCTCTTAATGTCAAATATACGGGCATATATACAATAAACAAACTCTGGGTTGTTTAGATAACCTTTATTGTATCGTATCAGAGCCATACTGGTCAGTTTACTGTATACTTCTGGTCTGGTTTTTTCTCACTCCCTGTATAGTTATCTTTTTTCGGGGATAACATATAATTAACTGTAATTCAGTACTAAATCAGTCACAATAATGGTTTGTCTATGTATTAAGACACATACTATGTAAGCGACAATTTCCCTAGCCGCGTGTAGATTAATGGTAAATTTTACCAAATGTATATGCAATGGAAAATACATATGGGAATCAAAACTTATATGTGGCTCGACCTAATCCAGACGTCAACTCAGTTACTCGTATGGCTCTCATTCGTCTGTTTCCGTATAAATAACCCGGAAAACTGCTGAACTTAAGAATGGTCGATGCGCATGCTCATTGCCATGGTGTTATATATCATCATGAGAGTCTCCTTCCTTAACGCTATTTGATTATTTTATAGGTCCGCAAAGACATATATAAATATTTGACATATACCAACTGTGAATATATAAGAAAGAGCATTAACTTCTCATAATTATAATAATATCCAATGCCAGTTAGACCGAAAAACTAGTATATGTGAATCCATTTACGCCATAGCAATCCGTCGTCATATAAGTGAAATACCCTTGAGTACGACGTTAAACCCCAATTGTGAAACCTGTGAAATTCAACACGATCCATTTTCTTAAAAGCAGGAAGCTACCTTAAAAGTAAAAAGTCAATCCATGAATGTCTTCTCTACTTATCATGTTCACCACACATACAGGCATGTATATTCTAAAATAAAAAAAAATAACGGCCATTTTGTTTTACGGAATTTGTTGAAATGTAATCCTATCCGAAATCTTAACCAGAGGAAGCTACATACCAAGTTTGAAGTCAATCGGGTTTTTGTCTACTTATTGACATTATCGTGTTCACAACACCTACAGACAGCCATGAATATGCTAAAATAATGTAAAAATAACAATTTCGTTTAACGAAATTTAGTGAAATGCAATACTTTCCGTCATCTTAACAGCCGGAAGCTACATGTACATAATTTGGTGAAATGCAATAAAATCCGTCCTCTTAACAATCGGTGAATTTGTTTTCAAGCGTGTTCACAAATATTTGTGACTGACGGACGGTCGAAAAGACACTGAGAAACATTACCAGCGCCCCACCTTACTATATAGTAGTGGTGGACAAAAACCTGGTCCGGTGAAATTAAAAAAAATGAATATGGTGGTGCAATGTCACTGTTAATATAAAAGTTGTTCCCTCTGGGTATAGTTTTGTTGATGGCCGGTAATCTAACAGATAGGAAAATGTCCAGCTTTAGTATACCTGGTTAAATAGAGAATCTCTGTGGGATCGAAGATGAAGGATAGGGATATCGTTATTTATTCCGGTCAAAGTATTACATAAAGACAAATGCACGCCTTCTTGATTTAGCACTTCAGCATATCGTTACCAGCCACACTTTGCTATTTAACAGAATGTGTTACATTATGTTCGTTTCCAAATATTTTCGAAATTATTTTCGGCATTTATAAGCCGTCCACCTGGACAACTCAGCGACTCGGTCTTCTTCAGTGATTCGGTACCTATAAACACTGAGTACTGTGGGTCCGATTGCAGTACTTGTTTAAACCTTCAACCTTTGTGAACTAGAACTTTTTCAAATTGAGAAAGCGTTATCCCAAAAAATTAATGCGTATAAATAACAAGTATAAGCATAAGTATCTTACTTACTTACTTATTTAAATTTATTGGCGTGTCCATTCAGAGAATGATTTACGCCTTGTCTTTATGACAATGACTTTACAGACTAGAACATCAACATTACAAATTGTTATGGCCTATCAAACATAAAAGTTCCGATGTAACATCAGTACATCATAAAAGAAAATATAAAAAACAAAACACAATTTAAAAAAATAAATAAATAAAATAAAATAAAATACGCTTATAATGAGCGATAGAATCTTTACATCACTACATACAATCACAACATAGATTAAACATAAACGATTACTCAGAAATCGATGCAATAAGATAAGAGAGATTGGGACATAGAAAAGCTGCACAAAACACAGTCCCCCACAGTGCAGAAAAAAGAAAACAAAAAGAAAAAGAAATTGTTATTTCCTTTTTCGTATGATTACTGAACAAACATATATAACATATACATTTCTGAAATGTATCACATACACTGCAGATTGTACTAGCATTTGACAAGATAAACTCATGTAAACTTAATTAAAATCTACTTGTGCTGATTATTAAATTTGCAACTGCTTGAAACACTTTGTTATGGTTTCTAGCTGGGTTTAGAATGTTCTCCATACATGGGGAGTGTATCCCAGAATTCGACAAATCATTAAACAATTTAGTTCTCTGGTGAGTATAACTAGGGCAAACCGACATGAAATGTCTAATAGACTCGGACACCTAGAACTAAGAAACTAAGAAAGTGTTATCCCAAAATAACGAAAATACTGTTAATCTTCACTTTCTCAAAAAACACAAAAATTATTCATTGCTTTCAGCTTTAGGAGCTGTGTCACTCTCCTATCAGAGAGGTATTGAATGTCCGCTATCTATTTTTGTAGAAGGCCTGGTGGCTGAGTAGTCTAGGTGGCCGCATCTACTGCTGGCGATTCGGTGCCTAACTCTGAGGGTCGTGGGTTCGATTCCCGGACGGGTTTCCACCCTGCAAAATTTTCTGAACTAGAATCTGTTCAAACTAAGAAAGTGTTATCGCAAAAAAACATACTGTTAGAACCTCTCTGTCGGTTTGAAACCCCCAAATGACTGTTCTCAGTATTATCATGTATCGAGGGCTTAATACCATACACGTTTATGTCCAAAAATGACATTTTAAAAGTTTTACCTTGGCTAAAAAGTTATTATATCAAGTAGGCCTATTAAAGTCATCTTTTACATTTTTGTTTGTCAAAGATAATGTTGAGGTCTTGTACTCATTAGAGCCATGGGTATTTAAAAAACAAGGTTAACAAAGAGCATGGAAAGGTCTGGTTTCAATCCCTGGATATATCACTCTAAAGCTGCACCTACTAACAGAGGATGTTAATCCCGTTCTCTTCTATTTGACCTCCGTGAACCTCGCTCAAACTTCGACTCTGTAGTTCTGTGAGGGAGCGGGTTAGCCAGTCCTGCAGAATACCCTTCCGGCTTCCTCAGTCTGTCGTAATTAGCTTTCTGTTACCCTGGTGTTCTCAGAACTAAAGGGGAACATGAAGCTGATCTGTTTGTACATTCTGTATCTGTCTACGTCGTCATATAAGTGAAATACCCTTGAGGACGACGTTAAACACCAATAAAACAGACAACAAACAACCGACTGTATTTTGAGTATACATCTTTCAGAGCAGTATTTTATATTGCTTATGGGTACAACAGTAGAACTGGGAGTGATATTTGGTATCTTAAACTATCCAGCGACGACAACTACTGTAAAAAAAACCTCTCATACCTTTATGAACTAAATATGTTATTAAAAACCTAATCGGGTGGATATAATCTCGTAATAATCTATAAAATGTGGAAACCTATGGCTAGAATATCTACTGCCGTCTTCTGTGCAATAATAAAATAAAGCAAATAGTGGATAATTTTTGTGTCTTTTAGAAAGTGAAGATTAACAGTATTTTCGTTATTTTGGGATAAAACTTTCTTAGTTTGAACAGATTCTAGTTCAGAAAATTTTGCAG
>JAVFBX010250834.1:0-10048 GCA_034783855.1 Mopalia kennerleyi | reverse complement strand
CATTCATATTTAACTTTTTAATTAGATTTTGATTTCGCTTTTATCATAATCAGTTTATTTCAAATCAATTTCCGATAGTATAAAACAAATTATTGGCCTAATCTATTTGGAATCTCTCGGCCACCATAGAAATCTCAACAGCCTTACAGTATTGTACATTTGAACAAAACTGTCACCGTCTTATCTCCACGACTTTCGTAAAGACCAAGCTAATGGTGGCTAGAGCGTGAGAAAGTCGTGGAGATAAGACGGTGACCGCTTGGTCATAAGTCAAGACCATTGTGAATGTAGCAATTTTCAGTAAATTACATAAAATTGTGCGGTCGTCGCCAGGTTAATTCTGCATAAATACACCGTGACTATAGAGCGTGATGTCATTCGATCAGCTGTAGATTAGGGTTTTCCTTTTTTTAAATTTTTTAATTTATCTATTCTTAAATAAAAAATTGTTTCATTTTATGTCGACCCACATTAAACCTTCTTCAAATGTTTAAGCAGCTGGATTAGTTGGTAACTGAGGCTAAAAGTGGAGCTCTTCCTCGGGATTTCCTGGTGAGATGTCGCGGGTTTATCCCAAACCTGTAGCCCGGGTTGAGAAGCCAGCTGATACTTGAGGGTTACAAATGAGCTTTGTGTTGTCACATGGGTAGCAAAAATGTTATACCGAACAATGTGAAATAATAACCCGAGCTGCTCCTGATTACTAATTATATAATTATAATTAATTATAATTACATCTTATCAGTCAACGTGACTTTTTTATTGGGGACACTGACCTTACCTGGCCGCACAAACCTTACGCCCAGAAAGCCACTTTGTCACAATGGCAGATCTTAGTGTGAGGAGAAAAGAGTGGGGAGCTAATGGGAGGCTCGCTATGTGGGTCATATGTCGTCACAAGATTCGAAACAGAGGCGTTTTTAAATAAGGTCTCGCAAAACACAGCAAATCAGCAAAGTGCAGCCTGGATGCGAATACGTATCTTAAAGATTTGTATCATACAGTCAGTAGGACACGTCCAGCCATACGAAACCTTTTTAAAAAAGGCCTTCATCTGAATAAAAAATAATATTGAATCTGTATCGCCTCTTCACTGGCCCAAAAACATTCTGCCCTGTCCCTGGAACCTTCACCGAGAGACGGTTCCCAAGTACTTCTGGGAAATGATTGATTTTGATGTGAACTCGGACGTCAAGTGTTCGTTGTATTTTCATATCTTACCCACAAGTGCTCAGGGTATAAGTCGGAATGGTTTACATCCAGGCCATACATTTTTGTATATATTGGAAGATAAACTGCAGAATCATGGTAGCGTTCGCTTATTTCTAAAGGTTAGAAAGACTCAAGTAGTGTAGCTAAGTGCAACCCTGGACTACCGAATATTGCCGAATGGGAAAACTTTCCACCTACCTCCTGCTATCATGCTGACGACGAGAGAGGGTGTTTGTAAGGAGTTCTCCGGGTTGTTAACGTCAACACCCGCATCCTTCATGGTACGTTTGAGGAGTGCTGAGGTTACCTCTGTCAGTGTACCGTCTCCTCCTACAGCGATTACTCTGCAAATAGTAAACTCAATATTTAAACTACGAAATTAGCATATTTTTTTAATTTAAGATCGAAGAATTGTGGTACATTTTTCCTAGATGAGTGACGTTAGACACCAACAGTTAGCTTAGTAACGACATTTTGTGGTTTAGTCCGCTGCCATATAGTTGGGTGTCTTGAAAACAGCTTTGTCTGGAACCTGTCCGAGTCTGCATGAAGATTAAGACTAGAAACGGGTGAAAGAGGATTTGATTGGATGTTTAAACGTACACCCTTTCTGGCAATTCTCGAGAAACGGCAATTCCTTAACAAAGCGCTTTAAAGACGGAATTTGTATATAGCCGATGATCGTGCTATTGTATATGGCTGCAGACACAAATCATTTGAACAAATACACAGGCTATATATATATATCCAGCAAACGCTAATAACTTCACCGTATAGGTTCAAATATGTGGGAAAATGTGCAAAAGCTCAAGGCTGTCGTAATGTTGCATGCCATTGTTAATCCTGAGGGCACTTTGGTGTTTTTTCCTCCTCTACGCTACTTGAGTCTTCCTAAGCTTTAGAAATAGCAGAAAGCTACCACGAGTCTGCGCTTTATCTCCATATGTATTGCTTGACTTAAACCATCTGCTTTTCATCCTTAAACACTTTTGGGTTAGACCGACCCATAAAACGACCACTCGACATCCATTTTCATGTTAAAATCAATAATTTCTCAGCAGTGCTAGTCTCACTTAAAAATGTTTTCCACGGCAATTAGGTCATGCGCATTCAACATTATTTGTAATTCAGAGCAGGCCTTATTTATAAAGTTTTGGTACAGCTGTATACGTCGTATCTCTATTGACTGTAGGGTGCATCAGTAGGCTACAGCACGAGTAAACAGCTCCCAATACCCTGACATAGCATGATGTTAAACTAGTGTGGCTAAGTTATTACAGTCAAAAGGCAGTCATACACACACAGGTCCACTGGATATAAATTAATGACAGTGATTTTCGGAAGGCTATCACTGAATTGAAAATACAGAGTTTTCCCATATTGACGAGCCAAACTAAAAACATAAAGATACTAAACTACATCCACCGCCTCACTAGGCATACAAGCACAGGTCACAAACATGTTTCGGTGTCAGTAGTAGAAAAGTGGGGGTTCTGGGACACCTATTTCCCAGGTTATTTAAATGGGCGAAATTCAAATGGGTAGTCACCCTCAAATCAGCTCCTTTCATGGCTTTCCCCTCCCTTATCCCTTAATTTATTCATCAACAACTTTTTAAAACCGCCCACCCAAGACAATCATTGTCTATTTGTCTCAGCTTGACTGCAACCCGGAAATCAGGAATTATGTTTTTTTAAATTTTTATTTTCTTGGATTTATCAAGGTTTTGATTGGGCAAATGTTGGAGTATTTCATTTCCGCACTTGATTGTGGATTAAATTTTGGCGAATGTACGGTGTAAACTTCTTTTAATAAAAATCCAGAAAAACAGGGGTTACTAGTAATCAGCGAAAAGACGGTTCCGCATGAAATCTCGAGGTAGGTCCGCGAATAACGTTTAGAATGAGCACAGAGACAAGGCGCTGAGTTTTTTTCAGAATATTTAAAGCTGGAGGTCTTTTTGGTCAAACATAAAAGTACATAAAACTAATATTTCTTCTAGACAAGTTTCTTAATAGATCCGGTTGTTTAGATTTCATTTGGCCAGGTGGCGATGCTGCTTATCTGAGAGGCTTAATTTACACCGGATCAGTTTATTTCATCTATCAACTTGCTAGGGGGGGTGGGGGGGGGGGGGGGCATCCCCCCCCCCCCCCCCCCCCCCCCCACCCCCGCAGGGGCAAAGGCCCTCTTGCCCCCCGTTATGACATTATAAGATCGCTGAAACTCCTTCACATTAAATAAATGTTTTGTTTTTGTTTTGCTGACATCTTTTTTAGAGCTTACACCCTTAGCAATACTACAATATGTATAGGCAACCTATTGAGAAATGGATTGGTCGGATGTCCGACCGGACAGAGAATTTAATGTTCCTGTTTGGTGTTCATGCATCCCACTAGAAGAAGCTTCTAGATTTGTTGCGTATCTATGGTCAGGAGTTGAATTTAAAAGTTGAACCTAAAATCTTTGATATGGGACTATCGCCTATATGTCAAATCACTGACCGGATGTACGATTGTTTAGTTTACTGATCGTATACCATTTCTATTTGATACGAGTAACGGGTTCCTTAAAACCAACCGATTATAACAGACCAGGTGCACAAATGACGTAATGCCGAGTGAAGCCCGTTGGTTAAATCTGGGACCAATATAAGAAGGGGTAAGCACAGTAAACAAATCACGTCAAATCTCACCCTCGGCAATATTCCGCGTTACCGCGATATCGGTAAGGTGAAGATAAAGCCAGTCCTTCCTAAGCTAATTTTTTAATGGACCAATTGGAAAATTTATCGTACCAAGGAAAGATCATATGTCTTTTGACTGTATAATATTGCGGCGCTCATAGTCCAGTACAAGCAGTTTGCTCGATGTTTTCGTCTATTAAAGTTAAGTTATAAGCGATGCCTTCAGTTCCTAAAATGGCGGCCATTTCTTTACATTTCATTGTCTGAAAGAAAATTTGAAGTTTTTTGTTTTGAATCTTCATCAGAAGTGTTTTTACGTTGCCACCCATGGGTTGTGGGACGAAGTGTTTTTTGTTGACACCCATGGGTTGTGGGACGTGTAACACGAAAGTATATGTCATTAATCAGAGATGAAAGTCCAGTTTCGTTTTTATGACTGGCTTTTACGAAACATTCGCCAATTTACTCGGAGTCTTTCCCTGTTTTTCTAAAAACTTGATGTTTAAGACTGCTAAATACTTTTCTCAGTTATATTTTAAAAGAATACCCCACCGACGATTCTGATATTGGTCCCAGGTTAAATGCACTGATTGTTTACATTAACAGCTGAATTCCGTTGTTCTAAATTCTGTCCTACAGTAACACCCATAACTGCCGATCAAGGTCAAATATACGCTATTCACAGAACCGAATCAGTGTTTGTGTGTTAAATACGAAATTCAAATTGACTAAGTCTACAAACACAGGGCCCACAAAGAGAAATGTTCGACTCACTATCGTACCCTCTCTCATCGATATACAAATTATTTTGCTGTTCATTTGCTATTTTGACAGTTATTTCATCAAAACAACGACATAGTTTCTCGGGTAAACCGAAAACGAGGCTGTGTTGGAATAGGGGATTTTCTAAAATTGAAGCCAGTGAAGGTGTGTTTTCAGTGGAAAATTAGCACAAGCCAGCCACAGCGTATAGAGAGGTCATTGGTCACAGCTCAGTCCATAGGATTCGCTGAGACTGTCGAGGAGGGTGTCTTTTACACGATCACTGGGTCGGCTTTAACAAAAGAACTGGGTTATCAAACTCGGCAAGCGATAATTACCCACTCATGACTCACTATGCGTATTAATTTTTGGCATCTTAAACGCTAAATCAGCCGTAATGTAGACATTTGGCCGTTTAGATAGGACACTCTGGTTCAGACTTATAGGTATACAATTCAGCTACAAAAACCCGACAATTAATAGGCTTTCGGTAATATTTTTTTTTTTAGATAGTCCCGGCGCCTTTAGCTAAACATAACTGAACTGTCTTACACAACAGGGCTATAGCCATAGCCTCATAATAAAATTGTGTCGACCAATTTCGCATATGCCGAAACTTGTTCCCGATCATCCTGTTTTTTCGAGCCCTGATTGTAATTATGCAATCTTTTATACAGCTTATATGCTAATGTGATGAGTTTATCTGTTGTAAATTTACAACTATACATGTAAAGGCCACCGAAGTAAATGATGTAAAATAACACACCAAAAATGTGTTTTTGCAGCAAAATCTGTTATAAATTAGCAGAGTAAAGGTGTAAATTGACATCACAACACGACTAGCTTAACAAGTTAACCTTCAATGTAAATTAACAGCCAGTCAGTGTGTGTTTACAGAATAATTTAATGCAAAGTCACAGTCGAATCCTAATTGTAAATCTACAGCGTAAAGTGGTGGTTAAATATTTGCCAGCACTTTTTGGTGTAAAAATATAAACGTAATTTTTACAGTGTCTGAACAGAACATCGAATTAGAATTAATAAGCGCACTCTCTAACCACTCAACCACAACCGCGGGCCCCTTGGTCCATAGATACCAGCGCAAATGAATTTGGTTTGATTATTTGATTTGGGTTTATTGTCGTACTCAAGGGTATTTTACTTATTTCACGACGGATTGTCCTCTGCACACTGTTCCTTTCCTAATTAGGGTGGAAAACCGAGAGGAACCCTGGTATTGACCACGTCCGCGATTGCCGGAGTCACATCGTGTGACTCAATCATATACCTGACGGAAAAACAGCCAAGCAGTCACGTGGAAAACTTTTAATAGCATCCTATTCAAAATGGTTAAGGTAGTAACAGCTGCTGACAAGAGGTTTTCATAGGTCAACTTTTATAAGAACATCATGTCACCCCTGATCAAACAGGTAGGTTGTTCCTATGTTCTGTTGTGGGCTTACCATGTAGGGACAGGGTACCCGTTCCATCCATGCTGTTCACTGCATGACAGCCATTTTATTTCACCTTTGAACTGTTTGATGTTAACGGTCGAACTTAAAGATACCCCACAATATATGTTACTGTAAATCGGATATTTACTCACGCTTGCACCTTGGTGAGGTCGTATTGGTCCAAAATTTCCTCGGAGTGCTTCGCTCGTTCTGTAACTGGACGAAAAATAATAAAAGGTTCAAGTCTATACATGGGACCATTCACTGAACAAGTTTGTTCTCATGTAAGCGATACACTCAACTGGCCATAGGTTGCAGTATTGCATATTTTGATCTCAATATATTTAATAATTATTATAGTTTCAATATTGAACAAACTTAGTATCTAGCAGGTCCACCATTACAGGCTTTTATTTTCCAATGCTCATAATCCCAGTCAAATTACCTTTTCCTACTTTTGTTTAAGAATTATTTTTTTCTTCAAAGAACCAAATAGTAAAAGTTATGGTGTTTATCGCCTTTTTGGTGACATATGCAATGTTGGCCATATTGTTGTAAAACCTATAGTGAAATACAACCACATCTATGGTATTAAAAGAGTTTGAAGTTAATATCTGAATTTGATTGATAGCCATTTTGGTTTGCGGAATTAAATGAAATGCAATCCCATTGGTTTCTTAACTGCTGGAAACTATTTTCCATGTTTGAAATATATTTTGTTTCATGGAATTCGGAGAAATGAAATCCCATTATTGGTTTGCGCAATCCTATCATATGTCTTAGAATAGAAGGAAACGAACTTCCAGGTTTCAACTAAATCTGTGAATTTGATCTTAAATTATCATTTTCAGAACACAGAGACCTGTATTTTGTTTTGATGGAATTTTATTGTTGTCTTTATAAGAGTAAACTTTATTTCAAATTTAAAGTCAATCCAATAATTTGTTCGGCGTTATCGTGTGAACAACATATACAGATATGATTATTGCAAAATTATGCTATGGTGGTCAGTTTGTTGACGGAATTTGGGGAAATTCAATCCCGTCTGTTGTCTTAATAGGAAGAGACTATATTTCGAGTTTCAAGTCATCTGTGAATCTGTTACAGAGTTATAGTGTTCACGACATATACAGTAATGAATATTGACCAATAATGCATTGACAGCCATCTTGTTTTACGGAACATGGTGAAATTCAATCCGGTCCATTGTCTGAAAGGCAGGAAGCTGTCTTTAAAGTCTTCAAAGTTAATCCTTGAATTTATTCTTTACTTAGCATGTTCACAACACATACACGTATTAATATTCTAAAATTATGTAATAATTTTGTTCTACGGAATTTGGTGAAATGCAAAACCATCCGTTGTCATAACAGGAGGAAGCTACATACGAAGTTTGAAGTTTATCCGAGAATTTATTTTCTACTTATCGTGTCCACAACACATACAGGCATGAATATAATACAATTATGCAATAACGGCCATTTCGTTTAACGGAATTGGGTGAAATGCAATACCATCTGTTGTCTTAACAAGAGGAAGCTACATTAAGTTAATCGGCATATTCGTTTTCAAGCCAGCGTGTTCACAAACATTTGTGACGGACGGACGGACGGAATGACGGACGGACGGACGCCGAGTAGCGTTTCTAAGTCCCCCTACTATTGTAGTGGTGGACAAAAAGCTTTTCTAGAAAAGGGAAAGTATCGACTATTTTTGGATATAAATCCTCCAGATAGTGATCATGTCTAAACTTTTATATATATTATGTCCATAGGTATCCTGCTTTTTTAATCTTATAATAAAATTCCACCCGTGTTTTGTTTGTCCCTATATTGAGCAACAAACAAAATATAAGAAGCGTTTTTGAGATCTGATTTTCATTAGATTGTGTGCTTTGTTAAAAATAAATCATGGCGCATGGCTAACCAAGTGTTTTATTCTGAGCTATAAACCTTGGTGACCTCGCATTTGTAGCTTAGTAAAGTGGAAAGTACCCAATTTTCGACTGTGAATGAATCAACCTGAAGCTGAGAGTCTGACAGGATTGCGCTCTCTAATTGGTTCTCGTCAGCTTCTTTACAGCCAATCAGTATAGCGTATGGCTATTTAGTGTGGTTTGAAATGTGGGACACAACAGTGAGAAAGTAGCTTGAAATAAAACGCTTGCTTAAACAAGGTGTCCTAACGTCCAGCGTTAATGTTTTCCATCGGATAACACCTACCTTTAACGTCCGTTTTGATGTCAAACAGCTGGAACAAAGGAGCGGCGACCTTCCTGTAGATAGACTCTGCTTTGCCTTTACCACTGAAGGGGTTGATTATAACCAGTAAACTCTTGGGTCGGTTAGGAGCTGTAAAGGTGGATTTTTCGTAAATTTTGAAAATAACAGAAAGGCTGTATTAAATGTTACAGATTTTGAAATGACCAGTTCCCTGGCTTTGGTGACTATGTTCTGAGCGTATGTCACAGGGACATCAGCTGTCTCGCAGACTCCACGCCGTGTTATTCTAAACTAAGACGACCACTCCAAGATTCGACGGAATAGAGAACAATTTAATTTTCTAGTTAATATATAGAAATAGGATCCGAGAGGAACGGACTGGTGCCGTAACCAATTCACACCGGTGTCAAGTAAATAAAAACATACTGTTGCAGTACTTTTAAAAATAACATAAAATAAAATACATAAACCAGTAACCGATTAACAATAAATTCGTATAGATCACGTAAATGACGTTATATACACTATTACAAAATACAAAAAATTGTTCTAATAGAAAAGTTTAAGATTTGTTTAGCTTACGCCTCTGATGAAACCCTCTTCGGTTCTGTTTGGAACCCTTTTATATCAAGCATAGATACAAAAGAGCCGTTTTATCGCGATGGTTCAGCATATGGAACCATTGTCTTTTCTAAAGACCCCCAAAAGAACCATACTTCAGCTGAGATACTCTATCTTCGCTAGCCAAGAGTTGTATTCCGAGGCAGACTACTCTGCTTTCAAACCTAAGGCAAATTATTCGCATATAAATATGATAACAGCTATACACGCCCCATAGCGGATAAAATGATGTATTACAAAAAAAAATAGTATAATTGTTTCTTTTGAGATAGAACAAGTCCTTTTGGGGCTTTATTTTCCACCAGTCACAGACTTATTATTTTTGCCTAATTTTTCACTTCACAGTCTTTGCTAAAAACCTTTTTCAATGTCGTTGTCTCCGATTGTATACTCTTCGAATTCGAAATGTTCAATTCCTTTTTCTTTTTTCCTCCCCTATATGTCCTATCTAATGTGTTGTAAATGTACATGCCCCGTTTATTCTTCCAACGACTCTCTTATATATTCAAAACACTGCATGGCAAATAATAAAAAAATCAAATGACCAAGTTTCGAGTTAAAGCGTTGATAACATATGTTGAATGTTATACTCAAGTTTAGACAATTTGGTTTACTTTCTAAAACACTATTGGCGTATATATTTGGTGTCTGTAGGGGTGGGAACAGATGCAATACTCTCATTGAGCAAGTTGACTACGCCGAACATATCCTTTTTGTCAACAACACTTCACCCACATACAGTATGGACTATCACTGTCATTTTTACTAGCAGAGTCTTTTCGTAATGAAACATCTAATGGTTACGTAGAAGCTACCACGCATCTAATAAATCGCTTTAAGCCGAGTCCGATAACATGCCTTCAATCCGCCAAGGGTTGTAATGCAGAGTAGCTCGGAATAAAACTCGTGGCTAGAGAAGATGAAGAGACTCGTGCATACATATTTTGACTTCCTTATAATATATCTTTTTGGCTTTGTGCTTACGTAAATTCGCTTATATGACTGATATGTACCGATTAATTGATTGATTGATTGATTGATTGATTGATTGATTGATTGATTGATTGATTGATTGATTGATTGATTGATTG
>JAVFBX010250812.1:0-10049 GCA_034783855.1 Mopalia kennerleyi | reverse complement strand
CCTTCAATGTTTGAGCTATAGCTCCATTTTTAAAGGGTGTTTAGGTGGCCGACCGTAGGGTTTCTGGGAGGGTCAACGCAACGATAAGGAGCCTACTTTTCTTGCTTGGGTCATTTTATACTATTTGGGGCGTACTTGTTCCGGTAAACTTTGTTTCGGCCGGTATCTCCGACGTTTGAGTTAGCTTAAATTTGGGATCCTTTTGGGGTCTTCTTTGCAGCAACTGTCACGTCTGTCGTGAATGATATAGGGTTTTTGAATGTCTCAGGGTCAACACACAACAGCTACTCCCCGGCAGAAATCCCTTTCTGTATATTTAATGTTGATCCCTTAATACTCCACAGAGCAGATATTGGTACTATGACCGCATGACCAATACGCCCTCGTGTCCCGGTCTATCAGTTATATGTTTGTTTGATTGGATTTACAGATTCTAGTTTATAAAGTGTTGCAGACCAAAAGCTTACATGGGATCTAAACATTACCCTCAGAATGAACCACAAAACCACCAGCAGTTAATGCCGGACACCTAGACCACTCAGGCAACCGGCGCAAGTATCTGTCCAAAACCCTTAATATTCGATTTCTGAACGACACAAATGATTCTTTCTTCACCTCTTTGGCTAGCACCCTGTCATAGAAGTCAACTAGCCTTAATAATACGCCGCGATATCACAAACGAATCAAGACGGTTCAAATGACAATTGCTGCTCAGGGCAATATAAGTTCATATAATGAATATTTATTGAGGAGGGAGCGTTTCCCAAAGATGAATATTTGATGGGGGATGAGCAACTGCTTCCCAAAAGCTTTCATGGAAGGGCGGTGGCCTATAGCAGCCTGTTCCCAATGATGGTTTTGCCATGGCGGGGGGCTTGCAGCAGCCTCTTCCCAAGGAGGAATATTTCCTTGTGGCCAGGTAGCAGCTGCTATTTGATGGGTGGGGCGGAAGGTGGTGTAAACATCCGGTTACTACATCTCGAGCGGGCGGTTGGTAGGGAGCATCCTGTTTATATGATGAAGCTAAAGGACAACACGATGTCAATCTGTGTGATGGCATTGTTTTACATCTCTGATTGTCCCATGATATTTGGCGTTTGGCGCCCGTGACGTCGATGCTGGTTTCTTTCATCCATCGTTTCCTTCCCAACAAGAAATAGTCTTCTTAATTTCAAAGTTCCTCTTTGTTTGATAAACCTGTCTGACTGCACATCGGGAAGTACTGGGTGCTCGTCAGTGGAGCAAACGGCCATCAACAATCAAATAAATCACATCACAATCATTGTTTAAACATCCCTAATTCACCTCCTCCTCAATCAATAGTTGTCTCTTTAGCCCTCTATATTAAACTGGTCCTCTGAGGACTTCTTCCAAATATTTATTTACAAGCAGTTGTATTTAATATAATTTTTTGGGGGGAAAAAAGCACCAATCAATCAATCAATCAGACTGGCACGTCGACATCATCTGTACCAACAGTCTCTTCCATTCTCATCAGTCTAGGGTATAAAGGGAGGTAATCGGAGATCAGCTTTTGGCTCAAGGATGGCCGTCATACGTGTGAAATAACCTTAACGATGGCGTTAATTCCCAAACAAACTAACTCTCAAAATACTTAAACAGAATGAAATAAACTCAATGACATATACAATGTTTTGTAGAAGTTTATTGGGAGATTCTTAGAAAAAAAATAGCCAAATATTGACCTAAAAGCTGAAAATACAATACTTGTCTCATCCAGATGGCATCAGTTAAGAGATCGGATCCTGTAGGTGTGAATAAAATACATATTGATTCTGAAAACAAAACAATTAGACTGCTCAGCCATGAGAAGATATTGCAACAAACATAGAATACGTGTAGACCTTAAGCGGTTTTTGTTAAGCGTCTACGATTGACTTCTGATTGTGTGTTCATGGGCTAAAGAACAATATAACATGACATCAGCCCAGGTAAAAATGTCCTAAGTTTAGTATCAAGGTAAGTTGTAAAAACACAAATACGTTCCCAAGCAACAGCGGTAAGAGAGTGAAGGAATATCAGATTGTGTACTATCATTGCAAACTGTCGCCGTGCTACGACGATTTTTGGACAGGACATCTCCATTTAAAATTTCTGTAATAAACATCTCTGTGAGTTTTACAACGGAAATCTCTCCAACTATAGAACATGTTCCCTGTTGTCGGCAACAGTCCATACAATTACTGTCCTGGTGACAGCATCGATATCCTTGCTATTTTTAACTACTTAATCAATCATATCGCCTCATTTACATATCGGTCTTTGGTCTGGCTTTAAGGTAAGCGCTGATGCTAGGAATCTCCTCAATTCGCTTTTTGAAGGCGGCCAGTTCTGGAAGTTTGGCTAACACTGCAGGGTCAGCTGCTATCATATCTAAAATGAAAAATATGCCCACGTCCGCCCAAGTCAACTGAAACAGAAAACCATAGACAATACTTTTAATACTAGTCTATATTTTTGATTTTAAGGTATATAGGCATTATTGCAATCTACAGCCTTGTTGTTTGCCAAATTAAGAAAGACTTTCTTCTACGCATTCTAAAGTAGAGATGAATTGATTCTCTCTTTGGTCGGAAACTTTGCTCTATAAAGTAATGAGTGACGATCTAACCTAACATTAACGTTTGCTAACATACGTCAATGTGAAGGGACTACTTTTTTATTACGGAAAGAAGAAGAAACTTTACATTTACTGAGTGATGCGGTAAGATAAGGTGTAAATTTGTTTATTTTTTATTACCTGGTAATAAAGTCTCCGGATTGAACCGCTTTTGCTACATCTTTATTTTTTAAATTTTTTACTTCTTCAACTTTTCAGGGAAACATTGGTACAACAACACATGATACACCATGATACTGGAGTTAGTTATTTGCAAAACCAAACCACTTCCGACCCACTATAGTGCACTATTGATTTTATTATCATTTATTCTAGGCATAACATTACTTGACGTTAAAGATAACACGTTTGCTGACTGTTTGTACATGATTATTTGGCTTAACGCGAGAAAGTGCGAGAAAAACCAATCGTGCACCTAATTCTTCCGACCTGAAATAAACACCAGCGAGAACTATTGTCTGATACAATTGTCATATTGAGTGTAAGTTTTATGGAGGCTTAAATCTTACTGCTTCAGCTTCGATGCTCAGGTAACGTTGCTAAATGTTGGAGATAAACATACCGATTACCCATAACGACTTACCGATTTTCCGACGAAGAAGTTTCCACCATTTGTTTTCAGCAGCCTTGTGAAGATCTCCAGATATTTAGGGATTGTTTCGGACTGAAAATCCTTCATGAGCGCAGCCTGGAAAAATTTTAGAAAATAAGAATGACTTTTATTATAACCATGGATTTATGTTTGATGGAAATAGGCTATGTGGGCCTAAACAGGGAGTATCAACCCATCATAAGGCACGAACAAACTTAACAATGCCCCCATTTTTAAATAGTTTGTAGGCGGTTCAAAGGAACTTCATTTTGTACCGGTTTTCTATCAGCTCCGCTGCAACAAACAGCTGATCTGTCTCAAGCCTTTTTACTGCGACCTAAAGTAGCTTTTAGTAGCCTATGGTGTAGACTCTCAATGTAACTAACACACTCTAAATGGTTTTATTGATGAGGAGTAGGACCTGGATTTGCCTTGACCAAAATTACTGTGGTCAGTTCAGATACTTCAAAATTGTATCTGTTTGTGCATAGGTGCTTTAAATATGTATACAATCCTGTAATTGATTTTTGTTATTATTGGCGTACAGCCTAGCTACCTTTTTTGTCTCATCTTTTTCAAATCGTGCAGTGGCCATCACCTTTCCAAAATCAAGAGTCGTGTCAATAACTTCGTCTGCTCTCAGTTCTTCTATCGGGGTTTTCCCGATGAGACCTACATGTAATAACAAAGATGCCAGCCAGTATCTTACTTTGGATAAAAGTTAAATATATACATTTTCCCTCTATTTCACCATGTATACAACATATTGCAGGAAGCTCGGGTTATTTTGTAATTATCTTATCTGTAAATGACATTCGCCGTTACCACCAAGATTTGCTTGTATAGACAACTAGACATTATTTAAATTTTAAACCAGCAGGTTTTTTCCAGTAAGTTTTATTTATAAAAGCTTAATTAAAAATATATCCTTTACGAGCATGTTTGCCCTGTGTCTACAAGGTCATCTTATCTCTGTACCCTTTAACATTGTATTCATTGTATTCATATGAACCTCCAATATAATTGACGAAAGCCTGATCACAGTGACAAAAACATTTTAATCAATTAATTAATCGATCATCCGACCAGCCCAGTTGTTTCGTTATGATGGTCGAGTTAAACTGAGATTCAAGATTGATTTAAACTCATAATGTAAATAACTCAACTAGATGTCTGCCATTGTGAACTGCCAACAACCGGCGATGCTTTATTCAGAACCTAGGATGCGGATGTCGTAAACATGTATATTACATAATGACACATATCGTTACACCTGTGACTATCACGTGTATACGCAGCACAACAGTACATTCACCTTGTGATTAGTTTGATCAAGTTGCATGTTATCACCACATGCTTTTCAACGCAGACGGCAACTTTGGAAGAAACTCGCGCCATCGCTATCTTACCAGAAAGTCACGAGGCGGAGCTCTGCTTTTAGCCACAATTACCCCAAAAAATTGAAAACGTGTATATGAGTCAACATTAAATTGAACAAGTCTTGATTTAAGAATAAATAAATTGGTTAATATCTTTAAAAAGATAATTGCATTGATCTACAGCTCAATGAAATTGTCCCGGTGTATTCATAGGCCTACAGCTAAAATTTGCCAGGTGACGACAGTAACTATAAATAAGGGATTACTTTGATAGTCCCGCTGGATGTACATGTATACAGCTGTAATTTGCCTGCCGGACTTTTTTCGGTAATTTATCAAATATCACTACGTTGAAAATGGTCCTGGCTTATGACCAAGTGCATGGTATATACACAAGCAATTGAGGTAAGGCGGGGACGGTGTTAATCAAATAGTCACATTGAGCACTTTTTCATGTTTAAAAACAGATTTCGATAACGTTCACATGCAAACTAAAGGAATAGATCAACGCCAAAAGCGCAACAAAAGGATATGAAGTCAGATTTATCGAGGACGTCTAGTATTTTGTTTGTTCCCAGTCCCCGAATGGCAAGTCTCGCGAGAGATGAAAAGTGCCATTTTTAAAGAGTGATATAGGCTTACTCGGATGTGAAGAAACAATGTGAGTGTCAAATAGCCTAGACCTGGCATTACAATTGAAACTGTATATCTTGCATAGAAAAAATGTTCACAGGGTTAAAATCGAAAAAAAAAAAATTGATCTAGCTACATGTAGCTGCTCGTATGAGCATTCTCCGCTGCTAGTTGCATACTCTGGAATTGTCTATCCGTACCTGCTTGTTTGGCCACATATCGTGCTATGGCGATACTCTGTCCATATATTTTGCCGTCTACCTCGAGCGCAGGAAGGGCGCCATGTGGTATTTCTGAAATAAAATCAGATACATATTACATATTAAACCAACATCTATTTGCCAAAACAGGGTGTGCACCAGAACTGGTTGTAATCGCTTTGGCCAGTGGATGGGCTGGTGGGAGCTCCCTAATACCCGGCTGCTATTAGATACTAGAAACCCACCCTTCATTAATTTGCCCACTTTGTTTTACTGTAACATATGTTTTATTTATTCTATACTGATGATTTGAACTTTTCACGACATGCTTCAGGTAAAGGAAGAATTGGACTTCTATTGATCCAAAAAAAAAGAAAAAAGAAATAAATAAAAAAAGAAATAAATTAAATTAGGGTCAAGGTCATTATTTTCCCAAAAGAGATCTCTTAACGATAAAAACAAGCGGAATATCACCGAATATCACTACATTCAAAATGGTCCTGGTTTATGACAAAGCGGGCTATACGCAAGTCATGGAGGTAAGATGGTGACAGTTTTAATCAAATGCCACAAGTGATGGCTTAACGATTGCAACAAGCAGAATAACTCTTTCTGCATGTGAGTATCGATCTGATCGCAATACAAAACTGCTGTGTCTTGGACTTTTTGAAAGTAGTCCTAGTTATGTTTTTACATGTAGCTCAAACAAAACGCAGTCTTATATACACAAACCAACCATTAAGCACTACTACTATTACATACACGCAATAATCGATGTTTTGTCCACATCATACGTGCCTGACTATTTGCTGAGCGTGATGGACAACTTTAATTGGTAGGCCTATTCACATAAAAATAGGCTACCTACATGTTGTAATACAACCTCGTATAACCACGTTTTATACAAACATTCCAGCTTTATCTTATCATCAAAATCCGCAAACCCCAGTTTTTTGTAAGTTCTAACGTCAAAACAGTGGAAAATAGAGATTTTGGAATAATATTCTTATCCTTTCGCAGAACAAACTCGAATTCCATGAGATACTTAAAAGTACAAAAACAAAGCTAGAACGAGTTTCACTTCATTACTGCTCGCTTTACTCGCGCACTAGCTAGGGTAGGCGTATTGTCCCACTTTGCCCTCTGTCTTTCCCTTGCATCAATTGATTCGAAAAATGTGTCGCCGGTACAGAGAAATCCAGTCTGCTTTGAAAAGATAGATTGCACTTGGTGGTCGAAAAATGCTGCTATAATTTGCCGAAAACAGAACCCGACCACCACCACACCCCACGCTGCTGCGTTGGGTACATTTTAACTGGCCATCAACACTGGTCGAACGCTAGTTACACATCGTTGATTTTGTGAGCCGTGCAGAATGCGTATATTCTTTTATGAAGGTATATATTTACATCAATAACACACATTTTAGAATTGTAGTTTCCATTCAGATATTCTACAAGTTCCGGATGCTCTCTATAGAAGCCTTATTTGTATAATTGTAACCTTGAACTTTTTGAAAGTTTGGATGAAGAAAAACTTTTGCCATGCCAACATACACGTTAACTTAACCTAGCCGGAGCATATTAACGCCGCAAGCTGTGTAATTACCTGCATTGGATTTCGATGCAGTGCTCAAATCTTCAAGTAAGAAGACCTACCAGTTTAATACATGCACGCAGGTTTAATTCCCATCGAATAAGTTCTGTATTATTTTATTAGGTAAATAAAAGGTTGTTATTTAAGATGTGTCAGAAATGGCAGTTTATCAAATATTATGGGACAGTACTTATTGAACCCATAATAGCCGGTAAATGAAATGTCTTTAAATTACACAGTTATGTGCATTCTAACTCTATATATCTTTAAATAAGGCTACAATGTATGTTAGGATATTAATAGAGATACAGAAATCTGCATCTTAACTTAACCTTGATAAATGATAGTATTGCACTCACTTGGTTTCAATGCCGGCCAGTCCTTCGATTCAATCCGGTTGTCAACGAACTTAATCCCGCCAGCGTGGAAGATGAGTCGAATTAACTCACCTCTTCCCTTAACATTAAAATACGTCAGTTTATACTCAGGCATTTTAGCTCGTCTGCAATCAGTCTAGTACATATAAGAAAAGGGTCGCTTTGCAATAGCAATTATAGGAGAAAAACGCCTTTATATGTAAGATGTATTAAGCATGCTATTAACAAGACTGATCCATTTGTATTACACTGGGGGGTTTCAATTGATCCATCAAATCGTTGTTTATAGCGTACTGTATACATTACACCTTACAGCGGCAAATACTTACCTAATGGCTATAATAAACTCGTCCACTGCGTTCTTAGCAACCTGAGCGACTCCATTCGACTGCAGGGAGACCTGACAAATAACAAATGAAAGCGATGACTCGACAATATTTCGAGGTCAATAAATGGGGCTGAAATTGAGAGAATAACTATACGACTGTGGAAAAATTCACCAGTGGAAAGTCAATCATCCATGAAGTTTATATTTATATGCGTGAATTGCAAAATGTGTGTCTTATTTAATAGCTGTAGAAATTTCTAGAAAATGTAGCAATGTCAAACAGCAAGGGTTGATGATCCCATTACTGTCCGATATAGCTCAAAACATAGCCTTAACTAACGTATTACCTTCCTCATTTTCTTGATGCCAATTATGTCAGGTACAAAAGCAATAATGACTAATGACAATTTTTTTTATTTCTAACGTCTACTTCGATTAACCGTTCACAGGATCGAGTCCGTCTGTCGACACTCGGGTATATTAGTAAGTCACAAGATGTGGCTCCGGCAATCGCGGGGCTGGTCTTTACGAGGGTTCCTCCCAATTTTCCACCATAATAGGGCAAGGAACAAGTGTGAAATGGACAGTACGTCGTCATTTAAGTGAAATACCCTTGAGTACGACGTAAAACCCAAATCACACAAACAAATCAACTACAGGCAGAACTTATAAAGAAATAGCGGAGTATAAATCTACAATATCCGACATAGACCAGGCAATGTGTGATTTGAGATTTCTCCTGTCTGACACTGAAAATGAATTATATAAAACTGCTTTTAACTAGATAAGGCAGAACAATATAGTCGTCGGGACTGCCTATGCGCCACTGGTTTGAATCTATTGAACAATGAATCCACTGATGATGCCATATTTCGGCGGAGAGAAGCTATGAATGTGTGTATTGACAAGCGTGACATCTCCCGGCCCCATAATATCGGCAAAAACAAATTACAGATTATAGTGAAATTCACTACATACAGGGCTAGGTCAGCGTTTATCAGATCAAGACTGAACCAGTTAAAAAGTGGGTGATCTATTCTTCGAGGAAAAGTGGAAAACGGTGAAAAGGTACTGTTATCCAACGAAGCGTCTGTAACAAAAATCTGAGAAAATACGATGTTGATGTTACTTCCAGATAGATAACATTTTTCATCTGAGATTATGGTTAATTCATCAACTAACGGATTCTGTCAGTGTGAGAATTATTGCAAACCAGGCCAACAATGCCTTAACAACAAAGCTAAAAAAACAACAACAATTAATTCTTTATGGTTGTATGATCGTGCAATTATTATTTTTTTTAATTCTTTTTTTTCTTTCTTCCTTCTTCCTTCCTGCAATTCCGTATACAGTTCATCTCCCGTCTAGTTGACCTAGATGTTTACGTTTATCCTTTGTTATCCATTCATACCATGGTGGACAGACGGCAGACTGCAGACGATACTGTTTGGCGTTGATTGTGGTGTCCAGCTACATGATTCCTGTATGACTATTGACTATGGGGCGCCAGATGAGTATTGACCTTGAAGGCTTCCACGTTAACCATCAACAAAAGGGGGTGTATCCCGTCAATGTACTTTTTAAAATGAATACTCAATACGGAATATTGTTACATTAATCATTCATAATATAAGATAATATAGTATGTGTGTTAATACTATACATACTGGTACTGCTATGGTAATTTTTTTTTATGTTTATTTTTTTTGTAATTTTTAATTTTTTTTTCCATGACGCGGCCAACTAGATGGAAATAGGTTACATGACTTAAGCATCCATAAAGTCTCACACTTCTGTTTCTATATTAAATAGTTGTCAAATAGTTTTATGAACAACCTCGCTAGTACCAGGTGAACAAAACGCTAGTTAAAACCCTTATTGAGCTAGAGGCTATATTTTTGCGCTCGTTTAAAGGGCCTAAACACATTGCATTACTGATTCCATTCAGACACCCCTATAAAACACCAGTGAGTATATGGTATTCGCTTAGAAAGCACATGTATATACTTATAATGTTTTCATTCTTGCTTTTGTACAATTCGTGTTTCATATACATGTAAATCATATTTATTTTTTCACGCACGCACCTGTGACCGGGAACACATACAATTATCACCTCTTAATGGCAGACTTATGGATGTCAGATGTTAGAATGAAAAAGAAATTGTGAAAAAAATTAATAACCAAAAATGTGTATTGATCTACAAACTTATCGCGCAGCAATTGGCTCTTTCATGGGCAAGCTAAATTGTATTTTTGACACCATACTATGTAAATATTTGGGAAATGCTTAGTTTCCTATG
>JAVFBX010250801.1:0-10049 GCA_034783855.1 Mopalia kennerleyi | reverse complement strand
ACCGACCAACTCACAATCCAAACAACTCATGAACCGACCAACTCACAATCCAAACAACTCATGAACCGACCAACTCACAATCCAAACAACTCATGAACCGACCAACTCACAATCCAAACAACTCATGAACCGACCAACTCACAATCCAAACAACTCATGAACCGACCAACTCATAATCCAAACAACGCATGAACCGACCAACTCATAATCCAAACCAACTCATTATCCAAACAACTCATAATCCAAACCACTCGTGAACCGAACAACTCATAATCCAACCAACTCATTATCCAGACAACCCATAATTCAAACAACACGTAATCCAACCAAATCATTATCCAAACAACAGATAATCTAGACAATTTATTATCTTACCAACTCATTATCCAACCCACTCATGAACCAATCAACTCATAAGCCAACAAATTCATTATTCAAAGAGAGATATACAAAAACTATGTTTAGTGCGAAATTGAAAGATAAATTGACATATAATAACTGACAAAAATGTTGAATATCTGATTTATGATAGGTGAACTTGGATATTGGCAATTTAGTCGATTGCCAGTCAGTAATCCAAGACAAAATATATCAATCATAAGTTCAATTAAAACGAATAACATATACATTTGTGCTGGTTATAGTTCCACAAATTACGCTTAAGTATTGATAGCAAAAAAATACACCAAGAACATATATAGTTTAAGATGTTTTTTTAGGACAACGCGCATTAACTTGACGAATGATCCGTATTTCTGAAACAAAGAAAACAGCATTGTTTCCAACAGAAATGACTACAGTAGAGTCACTCTCTTTGTGTCTTCATCTGAGTTTATCTTTGGAAGCTTTCAGCAGTCATTTGGTTATTAGTTTCCGGGTTAAGATACAGCCATTTTCCAGTCAATTCTATCCCTATACCTCACAAGGTCGGCCGCAGGGGACGTATTTTAACGAATTATTTCCTTTCCCACCGAAACCATTTCCACTTCCCTACAAGCGTGATATTTACCAAACACAGTATAATAATGGCCAACAGCTCATTCGATTGAAGTAAATGGTAAAAGACTATCGGAGAGATACGCCGCTAAGAGTCGAAGTCACAGATTTTGTTTCACCATAAAATATACAGAAGCCACATCAAGTCAGGCGATTGTGTCTGAAATAGCTGGCGAATAATTGATACCATTGAGCACAGAAAACACCAATAAATCAAAAAAGTTTGTACACTAGAAGACGTGATCTATTATCTATAACACGTTTTGTATACCTTTTACCATAGCTATTTTGTATACGGACGAAATTGCCTCCAACATGCACACAACATATCCATAACACAGAAAATGTCGAAAGATAACAGGGGATTGTAATTGAAAACAGTGTTTGATTGAATTGGAGTGTCTATCTGATAGGCGTAATATAGATTCTATTGGAATAAATAGAAGTATAAATATTGACTGGTCCCCTCGAATAACGAATCGCGAACTGCGAACAGGGGTCTAACTTTATCGACGTTGTTTCTTAGCTAGTTTACTGGCGTTCACTTAAGCGACAAACACAAAAAGTAAACAGCTATTCGGATAACATCTTCTCTTGTTAACGGTTTTATATCTAGCTACTCTGCATTACAATCCTTGGCAGATAATTCATGTACAACGACAGTTTCAGCTGCGCCGTCTGGCGGATAAAGTGATTAAGTTTATAGTTAACTCCCCCCTGTTTACAGTTACATCCAACCAGCGTGGAGAACCTATGGTGAATGTCGTACTGGGAAATGTTTCTCTCTCAGATAGTAAGGGGCACTTGGACATGTGAAAACACCGCGATAGGGACTCACCAGCCCAGATCACAACCCAATCAATGGGAGTGTAGGTGTTTTTTTTTTAGATTGAACAGAAATGTCAAGCTGCAATCCAAACAAGATTACTTTACAGAAATTTCCAAAGAAACATCCTTTGTTCAGAATCAACTGGGGCTTTATCATAATGTTATATGAACGCACCCCAGCCTGTTCTAAACGACAAGAGCAACAATAGAATATCTTAACGAATACACCACAGTAAACCCCTAAACGTAGTCTACAGTACAGAAAAAGCTTTATAGGGCGTAGTATATACACAATAGGAAAAGCATCTAAAAAGTAGAGCAAAGCACAGGAAAGCCTCCAAAACGCTTGTTTGTTTGATCGGGGTTTAACATCGTACTCAAGGGTATTTCAGTTATATGACAACGGAATGTCTACTTCACGCTGCACCTTGCAAACCTCGTAAAAACCACACAAGCGATTGCCGGAGTCATAATGTTCGACTCGCATCTATACATGATGGTCGACAGGCAGACTCGATGTGGTGAACTGCACATCAAGAAGGATTCGTAAGCGCACACGCTATCACTTAGCCACGGCCACAGCCCCTCTAAAACGCACACTGAAGCACAGGAAAAAAACCCAACACGCAAACTACACCATGCGAAAAGCATATAAAATATGGTGGTTAGCGAGCGCGCTTTCTAACGCCTACTTCGATTTACCGTTCACAGGATGTCGACCCTCAGGTATATGAGTGAGTCACAAGATGTGGCTCCGACAATCGCGGGGGTGGTTTTTACGAGGTTTTCTCCCGGTTTTCCACCATACTAGAGCAAAGAACAGTGTAAAGTGGACAATCCGTCGTCATATAAGTGGAACACCCTTGAGTATGACGTTAAACCCCAATCAAACACACAAAACAATTAACATGAATAACACAGACGAATCAAAATTTGTGATTTCTAACAAAATTATTTATTGTTATGTCAAGGTTTGCGTGTACTTCAGATATAATCCTTGTTCCATAGATTACGCAGTAAGTAGGGGCTTCACGTGATCCATTCTAAAATGTAATCGATATTACTTCCTACGTCGAGACAATAACTCAAAGATACACCTGGACCGGCTTGTTTTGCACTTCTTTTATTTGCTGATGTATTGCAAACATCTCCCCAAATATTGGCGAAAATTAATGCGTGATAGCCAGCTGTCATGGCGTACGAGAGTAATCGTATTCCCGCGAGAGTTCCTTTATTGTACGAGATTAAGACAACTCTCGTACGCTATGCCTGGCCTCGCGCATTAATCCCCGCCAATATTTGGGGCGACGTATGTCACAGTACAGCAAATAAAAGAAGTGCAAAACAAGATGGCCCAGGGTGCATCTAAGAGTCAAGGTCTCGACGTAGGAAGCAGAATTGATTATATTTTAGAATGGTACGAGAGTTGTCTTATTCTCGTCCACCATACAGTGAAGTAAGAAGATAGACTGAGATCGATAGACGCCTGAGAACAATTGCGCCATATCGCAACACACCATGTGATGTCACGACCAAAGGTAAGACGATACGTATTTGGCCTTACACACAAAGTCACTACATTTGATTTAATTCGTGTTTTCATTAAAATTTGGTAATGAGGTGCAGTTAATGAAGCAAGCTGCGATTTTACAGCCTACATTATCACATATAATCCTATTC
This sequence comes from Mopalia kennerleyi, assembly GCA_034783855.1. Taxonomy (NCBI): domain Eukaryota; kingdom Metazoa; phylum Mollusca; class Polyplacophora; order Chitonida; family Mopaliidae; genus Mopalia; species Mopalia kennerleyi. The sequence goes on along the minus strand of JAVFBX010250801.1, from coordinate 6,545 downwards.
CCTAAAATAGTTTTCTTCTGTCATTCACAGAAACTCGTCATCAACAATCTCTGCTATTTTAGCAAGATGTTTTGTACATGGTTATAACGAATCCAATTTAACCTTGCAAACTGACTGTTACACATCTATACAAAAAACAAACTAAAGACCATCTATCATGTATAATTGTATAGGCCAACATGAGAATAATGCAGAATTATATAGGCAGTAGTCCTATGTTGTGTGACTCACCCGTTTGCCTGATGGTATTTTGTATTCTTGACACAGTTTTAAAATAAACCGAAATATTAAAATGTGAAGGCATCATGAATTTTATTTTTTTTTGCTTCTATCGACAATTGTTATAAACAATTAGATCTTTGTCATTTTAAACTCCCCATTTAGCCTATACGACGACATCCACAGACAGATTAAACATAATCAGATATTCACCGAACATTTTCTTTGGCAAACCGTCTTCATGTCTTCTTACACTGGGTTAGGTTGTTTTTAAGATAGTTTGCTTACACCAATCACGCCAAGATTAAAACAAAATATTGCTTTCTTGTATGTTCTGTATAGAATAGCAAGATCGTGTAGCAGCGGTTGTCGGATGTCTGGTCAGATCGAGGCTAAACCATTGGTGATAACCAATGATGTTTGTTTTGGATTTTGCTCAAATGATTGCAAGACACATGGTATAATAGTATATACATGTATGGTTAGAGCTTTACGTGAAGCTGAGGTAACATGTACATCGGGATAGGATTGAGCGTTTTGAACAATATGTCAATATATGGACTTATATTTTAACCTGTACATTAATTGCAACAGAACTTTGCTACAACAAAATGTACAAACTGTTTAAATTTGTCAATTTTTCACATTGTTTACAAGGTACGAATTGATATTTCATCTGATTGGTGGGCAAAATTGTTGTTTTATCTGTTTGTTTGTTGATTAGGGTTAAACCTCGTACTCAAGGGTATATCATTTATATGACGACGAATTGGCCACTTCACACTGTTCCTTTCGTGATAACGGTGGTAAATTGATAAATAAATTATCGATATCGATTATTCATTTATTTATATCGAAATGTGATTCATTGATATCAATAGATCATACAAGTTATCGATGTTCATAAATGAATTATCTACGTTATCAACGTTTTATCTGATTCATTTTCAAAATTGACATTTGATCTGATTTTTGAACAAACTGACATTTGATCTAATTCATCGATTTAAATGATATATGATATATAATCACTGATATCAAAACACCAAGCGAATAATCGATAACTGAATCTTTGATATCGATGTATGAATTATAATTATTCATTTCAAACTAATGCAAATTATCGATTACTGAATCCTTGATATCGATGTATGAATTATAATTATTCATTTCAAACTAATGCAAATTATCGATCACTGAATCCTTGATATCGATGTATGAATTATAATTTTTCATTTCAAAATAATGCAAATTATCGATCACTGAATCCTTGATATCGATGTATGAATTGTATAATGAATGTATGAACTATAATTATTCAATTCAAACTAATGCGAATTATCGATAACTGGATCCTTGATATCGATGTATCAATTATAATTAAAATAATTGAATCAAAATATTGAATTTCTGGTTGATGATAGGTGAACTTAGATATTGGCAATTTAGTTGATTGACAGTCTCTTATCTAAAGACAAAATATATAAATCATCAGTTCAAATCAAACTTATGCAAATTATCGATAACTGAATCCTTGATATCGATGTATGAATGATAATTATTCGGGCAATTTATCGATAACTTTAAATGAATAACTAATACCAATAAGTGAGTAACCCACAACAATTATTAATTGTTTGGTATAAATAAATTTACTAATTTATCGATATCAACACTTGATTAAGCGGTATATGTAATTCAAACAGAATTATCTGGATCTATTTATGAGACAGAAATAATAGCTGTTCCCAGTTTTATTGTCATGTGGACTCTCGTGGGGAGTAAGTTGCTTTTTTATTAAGACTTTTTTTATTAATTCTAGATAGGAACGAATCCATCATTTAATTAAATGTTGACTTGTTTACTTATTGGTTATTTTTCTCGGTTGTATGTGTTGTTATAACGTATTTTATTTACTATCAAACACTTGTCAGCTAGATGACCGTTCTCGTTCGGTTCCGTAGACAATAGCTTTTTTATGTACAATCACCTCTAACAAGTGTTTTATTTTCCTTTCAGTATCCGATCTATGCTTGTACGCCAAATTAGTACATTCTGCTTACGACTGTATGTTGGTGCAATAAAAATAGTCAATTCAATTTAATATGGCTTTAGTTTAGGACAGTGCAATGCCTATCCCTAGAATGTAAGCATTTTTTAAAAACTTGATTGATGTTACTTCAAATACTTCAATAACTAATGATGGGTATTTACCCAGTTCTTATGTATTTCAATTTCCAGTATTGTTTTGTAACCGTTTTTCTGAGAATTTATTTCAGCTTGGTTTCGTGCGGCTGTCAAAATGAATTCACGACAAAGGTTCTCACACGCTACCCGGCAATGAACGAATACAGAGAAGACTGTTAAGAAAAAATGCTCATTGGGAAAGACAAATCTGAGTCAGCCTGCCGCTGTCTGTACGGTCAAAGTAAGCTCTATGGCTTAGCCAGTTCCTTGTAACAGTGCTGACAATAAAGCTGAAATTCAAAGCAGATTGCATGGATGGCTTTGAAGTCTTTCTCGTTCTTGCTCAACTGTGAAAACCCCAGTAGCCTTGAGAATGTAGGAAACATATCAATGTTCGTGCTAACACACTCTAAAGGGACTTCAAAGAGAAACAGCCAAATAAAACATGTTTAATGGGAAATTGAATGATACATTAACATAAAATAACTGACTAACAATATTGAATATCTGATTTATGATAGGAGAATGTGGATATTGGCAATTTAATCGATTGGCAGTCAGAAATTTAAGACAAAATATATAAATCATAAGTTCAATTCCAACTAATAACATATACATTTGTGTTGGTTATAGTTTCCCAAATTACGCTTAAGTATTGATGAGATAAAATTGCACTAAGAAAACCCAGAAAACAGCATTGTTTTGTATTGAAACCGTATTGCTAAATGTTCTGCCTTCAATATTATCAAAGATGAACCAACCAATTCTCGTCCTACGATCTGCTATCCAACAGAAATGACTACAGTACACTCACTCTCTTTGTGTCTTCATCCAAGTCTATCTTTGGAAGCTTTCGCCAGTAATTTGGTTATTAGTTTCCGGTTTAAGATACAGCCATTTTCCAGTCAATTCTATCCATATAGCTCACAAGGTCGGCCACAGGGGACTTATTTTAACGAATTATTTCCTTTCCCAGCGAAACCATTTCCACTTCGTTACAAGCGAGATGTTTACCAGACACAGTATAGTAATGGCCAACAGCTCATTCGATTGAAGTAAATGGCAAAGGACTATCGAAGGGATACGCCGCTAGGAGTCGACGTCGCAGATTTTGTTTCACAATAAATATACAAGTCAGGCAATTGTGTCTGAAACAGCTGGCGAATAATTGATACCATTGAGCACAGAAAACACCAATAAATCACAAAAATGTGTTCACTTGGGGCCGTGATCTTTTATCTATAACACGTTTTGTTTATCTTTTACAGTAGCTGACGTTGATGGTATACGGACGAAATTGCCTCTGACATGCACACAACATATCCATAACACAGAAAAAGTGTTAAGATAACAAGGGATTTTCATCGAAAACAGTTTTTGATTGAACTGAAGTGTCTATCTGATAGGCATAATAGAGTGGAGCTCACTGTCCTCGTCTATTCATCTTTGTCAAAACTGAGCGATGAAATCATTTCTTGTCTCTGTTGTCTTCATATCTATCATGTCCTGTCCAGGTCTACACAAAGCCACGAATATTTGCTTTGTATTTCTTTTCTTAAAGTGTTTGAAACACTTGCGAGTTTAGTCAAATGTAGCCACAAATAACATCTCTAAGAATAATGACAATGCTATAGACGTAATGTATGTTTTGGTTTTACATCGTACCAGAAAGTTATACATGCCTTTGATGTCAAGCCAGCAAACGTCCTAGGGCCGGACACCATCCTCAATCTTACTGGCAACATCCCATGATGATACACAAAACAACGATACCACAAGCAGATCTACTTCGTGTTGACAGCACCAGAGCAATACCAATCTGTCTCATTTTTGATGTCGCTCGGTACATCAATTCTTCATCAGTTAACCAAATATCTCACAATCCAAACAACTCATGATCCAACCAAATCACAATCCAACAAACTCAGAATCCAACAAACTCAGAATCCAACAAACTCATAATCCAATTAACTCATTATCCAAACAACACATACTCTACCCAACTAATAATCCCACCGATTTATTATCCAAACTACACATAATTATACCAACTCATTATCCAACCAATTCTTTATCCAAATTACGCATCATTATATCAACTCATTATCCAAACAACACATAATCCAACCACTCCATTATCCAAACATCACATAATTATACCAACGTATTATCCAACCAACTATTGATCCAACCGACTCATGTTCCATCCAACTCATTATCCAGCCAACTTATAATCCAAACGATTGATAATCCAATCACTACATAATTATACCAACTATTTATCCATCCAACTCATAATCCAACCAATTGACTGCAATAGTTTATAGATAATGATATTACAGAAATCCCATTAATGATGCATGTGTAGATTTCAGACATTGTGTCTCTGTACACAATGCATGTGGTGTATGAAATTCTGGGCCGCTTCTATTCTTCTGACATATAAAGAACAATTCTAGCGAAAGTCAGCTTTTACTCGGGTTATTTGCTATCAATTCATGCAAATGACAGAATACATTAATTAAATTCCTTCAAGTAGTATGGGTCTGAACAATTTTGAGAAATTGCCTCCTGCTCATAAATAAGAGTGTTACAGATAGTTGTTGCAGTTGTTAATTCCTGTTGTTGTTTCGGGAGGCTTTCACCACATTCTTATTTGTCCTACGTTATGAAGCTATTGTAAAGACAGTTAGAAAATGACAGGATCAACGAATTAGGTCAGCATGAAGCAATCACATCCATTGTACCATAATTTTTGTTTTTTTTCGGATAACACTTTGTCAGTAGTAACATATTCTGGCTGGTTAAAAATTGCTAAGACGTGCTCAATTATTACTAGTTGGGTTCTCAGTTATTTTTGCTAGGCGTGTTTAGAGCGCAATATTGTTTTCTTTTGTTCAAAAATGTAAGCGGTGCTCTAAACCGTAAACAAAGACAATAAATATGGCACAAAAACGATGGACCTTAGTAATGTAGGAAATCAACCAGATCTAATAGGAAGATCTTGCGAATCGATAAATAAAGCAAACTGAACAAAATTTCCGTTGTCGTTTTAACAAAACTAATCATCTGCTGCGTTATTTTACTTAAACGTCTTTGAATGATCGATTTCTGATGGTAGTACCAGGCAAGAAAGGTAATTACTGTCTGGCTAAAGTCGTCGCTAAGCAAACACTACCGTCAACACTTCCGTTCTTAAATTGATTAAGGAAAAACAATTGGTTACAGTTTTAGACAAATATGGCTATAATAGAACCCTTTAAGGTTTTTCAGTCATGGCTCTGGAGAAACCATTTCGGGCTCTGTATGCAACCCTCACAAGAACTGTTCCAATAATGTATCCATGTCTTTTTATGGGTCGTTTGCTTTAGCAAAGAACGGCCCATTATAAAGCTATTGGATATAGCCTGGACAATTCCATTTTTAACAGAAATTTAAACTCTATAATAATTCCGGGTTGTCGCTATAGGAACTGGCGGTTTATCGGCATGGGTTCGTTGATTGGACCACTAGATTTTTCAGACAATTTTCCAAAAGGGAAAAGTCGTTAAAAATCACTTAATGTCAATGGCTGGAACAAAATACCCACTTTAAACGACAGACAGGATCGAAAGGCGGCGATGATTAAAGAAAACGGAAGGATTATAAAGCAAAATGACGGAGGCCGAAAGCTTTGCGCCCCATCATTTGTGTCCCATGTTCACTGTAATTCTGGGTTAAAAATCATGATTTGATAGGTAAATTCTCCACAGGACGGTTATTGAAAACTGAGAACTCCTCGAGAAACAAAAGAATTATACATGTAGTATGATCGTGAACAATAATTTCGGTACAGACAATTACAGCGTCAACCGCGAAATTTTATAAAAGTTACAATTTCCTAAACTCAGTCTTCAAGCCAGTGGTATATACAAAAGTTTTTTATTAGCAATTCATTTCTCTAACCTCTGTTTCTGTTCTTATTTCTGTCTGTCTGACTTTAATCACAAGTTTATGTTTCATTTAAAACCTAACTACCTATCTGGCGAAAATGAGACAAAAATAACGGACAGAAACAGGCGCTTACGCACATTTTTGATCATGACAAATTTGAAAGTACTGCAGCTATTTTTTATCGTATAGGTGTCTTAATTGGTTGA
>JAVFBX010250800.1:0-19388 GCA_034783855.1 Mopalia kennerleyi | reverse complement strand
CAAGTGATCATTAACTTTTTGTGAGTAGTTTACATAGATTTAGTACAGAACCATTTCTACAGTGATGGCGCACATCAGCAACTTTGAACAAATATTGTATACATTTTAAAAGCAATATATTATTGTGGACCAATTCTCTACTAAATAGAAATATGTATAATGCGGAGATTTTCCTTCCCGAAAAGCCTATTGACAGTCGTTAACACATCGCAATGTGTATCTGACCACGGATGACAGAACAGGCTTATTTGTTTTGCGTAACGGAGAGTCAAGTGGATATTAGACTGATTTACTTTTTAAAACAGTTTTTAGCTTTACAGGCAAAGGGGATTTCAAATTAGATTAACTGAGTATTAACCGCAGGAAGAGTATATTGTACGTTAAGGCTATATTAAATTTCATTTTAATTTATTCAGAAATGATGCGATCATGAATGAATAGCATTCGAGGTGAATGAATTAAGTGAAATTCCTGGAGTATTTTAAACATACCAGCGAAGTGTCCATGTGAATCGCTAAATATGATATGATCTCGTTTAAATCCTCAGTCGTGGTAGACGCGTGAGACTTAACTGCTATTTGAATACACCATTATATTCTACGAACGGTCATTATTGATACATCAGTACATATTAACATCTCTCCTTCTTTCTTCCTCAGCTCTTATGAATATATACAAGGCATTAAGATCATCTATTATCGCCAATGAATAAATTATTGCAAAATAATTTAGCTGTTTCATGTGTATAATATCTAGGAAGTCAAACATTCCATAAAGGAAACAATGCCACATTGATCCGTATATCAACACGACAGATGAATCATTACTTATTTGTAAAAAATTAAAGACGAAAAAATATTTCTGGAAACAAAGTGGTTTTGTCCAAAAATGCGGAAGATGTCCGGCAAATATTTGGTTTTTACAAAGGGATGTTGTTTCAGATCAATTAATCAGATTAATTCCAAATTAATACACAACCCAATTCTCTGTTCCAAGCTAAATATAAAAAAAATCAAAGTTGACAAAACCCTTAAAATATGATGATCTCGTGTATTAGAATAATGTGATATATCAAAAATAATACAAACCTTGTCAAAGCGGTAATTAGTATTTATGGTAATTAGCATTCCAATACGCACTTTTAATTTAGTTTTGAGCATGAACATTTATTTCCTCAACTACTTTGTCTAGTCCTGCTGTTTTTGTGACTTTCATGACAAACCACAAATTTAAAAATAATCCAGAACTTTTTTTTATCAAAAAATGACAAATTTTAAAGTGGAAGTAACATAAAAAAAAACAAAAACAAAACAGCCAGGTAACTGATATTGGTAATTCAGGTATTGTATACACTTCAGGCCATATCGCTTCTGACTTTATTACGTTGATTATTATTTAATCACTACTCGTCAAATCATTTCAAATTATTTCGTTTGATTAATTAAGAGCTATAATGTTTGGTGACGATTATTGATTAACAGGTAGTCAAGATTATAGAGTCAGTAACGGCGAGGTACGAAAAGCCTATAATACTATCTCGGGTGACGAATAGTGGCTTCAAAGCGATCAGCAGAGCTATCTACTCTCTCTATACTATCCTTTTCATTGCCATTTGAGAAATGGAGAAAAAAATCCAAGGAAAATTAAATTTAGACAGAAATTCTTCGAACAGTAAATTAAGTATAAAAATTCAATACTACTTTATAACACTTTTTTAGATAAAGTTTTGATTGTATCTAAGTGAAAGTTTTATTCAGCTTACAATAGACCACAACTTTTAGTAACAAGCAAAGCATAGCCATGGTGCTCCTGAAACGTATCTATCTACAAAGTGGCATACCTTTTTTTATAGTTAATTACAAGGGTATACACAACCGCGATGGAGTCCGTCTAAACACTAGGTCTACCGGTATATTAAATTGATGGAATCTGATATTTTGTTTATTCATAACAATATAAAGCTATGAAGCTTAAATTGTTTTGGAAATGGATTCTGCTGATAAAGCTTCAGGTATATACTATTAAGAAAACATAAGCAATGTAAGTGTACATGAGTAGAAAGACCAAATACAGCACTTTAAAAAAGTTAATTGTCCCGGATGTATGAAATTCATATCTTTGTCTTGATGTAGCCAGATTAAACCTATAATTGCATACGGCGAATAAAAACGCTCCAAAAATGCATTTAACACAGTTGTAAAAGATTGTAATGACAGATTGTGAGGAATAGTTTATTTTGAATATAACAAATAATGTTATAATAATGTTTTGTATCTGGCAAACCAAGTGGCGTGAAAACTCCGCTATGCAGTTAAATGTGACCAGGAGTCATTTCAAATTAAATACTTCTACATTTTTTTTATGTTTAAATTTCATCCACTATAGAATGTTTTACTCGGACACTACCTTCAATGTCATCCAAATATCGAAAATCCAAATTCCTTGTTTTTGGGTGATTCGTTGATGGTCATTGGATTTCTTTAATTGCTGACCCATTTGCACTATTCTTAAAATCATCCAACTTTTTCGCGATGTTTAAAATTTTTTATTTAAATTTACGTGTATCAATACTGATATTGAGTGGAAAGTGGACAAAAATATTGATACATATCGATTAATAATAATTTAACTTACACATAGTAAACTGTGTTAAAAGCGAAAAATATTATCTCACAGATTGAAGTATTTTAGCCCGAAATTAAAAAGACGTAAATATATATAGCAGAAAAATGGCCACATGGAGAAAAACAAACGGAAAAAAGCTGCGGACATATGGAATGACTTGGTATAAACAGCAATATGTCAAACAAAAGATTGATAAAAATGACTTCCAGGTGTTCTTGCTCTTCCACTAAATAACACTGTTTAAATTCTCATTTACGCACTTTTTATTATCATTCTATAGAACCGCGTATTTCCAACATCTAGAAATATATAGTGGTTTATATACTGCATGTATAAAACTGTTAGCTTCTCACCCAAACTTAACATGAACGTTAAACAAATCTGATTCAGAGTTAAACCGAACCTGATTTTGTTTACTCGTGTGTCTTTACGACAATGGAATGTATTGGAGTTTACATGAACTTCATCAAATACTCCACTATAAACGTCCAAGCAGATTGATTCAGAATTTTCAAATCAGGGTGCGAGGGTTAAGCAGTTCAGAACCCAGCCGACTGGGCACGGCGTGGAATCAATTCTCTTTGATGGATTACGAATCGGCATTCATACATAAATCTTCATCGAATGTTCGTCTTCTTATTTTATTATTTTTTTTATATTATTATTTTTTCAAAACTCTTATATAGTTGACAGTATGACATTTTTCTTGTTGGTAGGATTCTAGGAGAGAGATGAACTTGGGAAACTGCTAACCTTAACTTGTTGATAAAAAAAATGGTTATAATTCTTAGATTATGTCATTTTGCAATTTACGCAACTTCAACAAAAAATACACAAACCCATTATTGATAACTGATAGTCTCATTGCTTCATAAAATATATCAAAGTATTGAATACCGTATAATTTGATTGTCTTCCCATGTTAATTCCTGTTAAATCATACTGGGTTTACACTGTTCAAATGAGAGACGCCCATGCATTTTATAAAGTCAAATACAAAATGTCTTTATCGATGTTATGTCATCAATTTTATTAATTTGGATATATTTATTAAAGATAGAGATATTAACTTGTCTGCCATGTTTTAATAAATCAAATCGTAAGTATAACTGTTTACATTTGAAAGAAGCAGAGTTTTTTTAATGTCACATGCGAAATTATTTTGCTCAGCCTGGAAATGTTAACTATGAGACATGAAGGGTTAGTAAATTAATTTTGTTACCCAAATCAAATTAAAGAATCCTCTGAGCCTAAAGAAACATATATAGATCTGACTGAAACCAAGGCTCTTCTTCCGTGAATCCTTGTAGCTAAATATGATAGAGCGCTGGTCCTACTAGCCAGAGTGCCATGGTTCGAATCTCGCTGTAAAAAATACTTAGTTGCTAACTTAATTTTACAATTCGACTTTAAACCAAACCTTAACTATTGCATTATCTACAATAATTGTTTTTACCTTTTTGGAGAAATAATTTTAAATGAAATCTTGCATTGAGGTCACATTATACACTGCCGATTAAAATCCGTTGATTAAGCACGTGCAGCTTTGGGACGTAAGCTTTGAGATAGGCTTTTAATAGGTATGTATGTTTGACTATGCCCATATACTTCGAACTTTTTTTTATCACAAATCGATATCATACAAACGTTATTAAATCCAAATTGTAAAAGAAACCCTGAAGTGGTTGGACAATTTCACTTTGTTCAAAAAGGCCTCAACCGCGAAGCTCCCACGTTGCCTCCATCAGAGGCAGGGTCCATGCTTTTTCATTAATCCATCGTCCATTCCATCGGAACACAACACGCACAGAACATCACCAATTTAACAGGTTTGCGCGTCACTTGTAAAATACCATTTTGGATGGTATGCACAACAGTCAAAAGCCAAATTTAAACTTAAGTCTCATATTGCAAAAAACAAATTGACTTTCAAACGCTTTTCCTGTATCATTTTGTCATGCTTCAAAATAAAATAACTTTAAATCATATTCTAGCTATTGGGTAGAAATATAGACGTTTCCACATTCACTTCCAGGTAATATTTGGAAATGGGAAAGAAATGGCCATGTTTTATATCAAGGGAATGTTACAAGTCTACTATTGTTGATATTAAGCACCTTTATGTGAATATATTACAGGGAAATAACTAGCCAAAAACGCACAATGCTATATTATGACAATCACTCCTATACATATTATACTAGCATGTACTAACAGTAGCTTGTTTATATGGTTACCTTCTCAATATACATGGCTGCAAATCAGTTCTATTCAATTCACAATACGATATTTGTCAGGAAAACCTCAACTCTGGGAGCTTTTTGTTGTGTGCTGAAAGAGATATCTGTTGAAGTCTCAAAAGATTCCCTATAAATCGTGACAGAAGGTGTTCACGAAATAACGAGTGAATTCTACAGAAGATATTTGTTGATTATTGACACCATATTTATCAGTCATACTGATAAAAAAAAACTTTATGTAGTTTTCAGACTTTTGCAATATAGATTACAACGATGTCCATATAATTGCAAACCTCTATTTCTACAGCCACAGAAAAAAAAAAAGCTATTGATACAACATACATGTCAGAATATTATTGATAAAATAAATTACTAGAATATGTTTTTTTCAGACTTTTGCAATAAAATGTATGTTCATACAATAATTATTTTTGCATTTACTTGCAAATTATACATTTATTTTAGCATATGAAAGCTGATACGAACTAGTCTAGAAAATAAATAACAATATCTCAATTACCAGCTATGATTTGTTGGTTTATTAGATTGGGATTTAACGTATAGTACTCGGGGTTTTTTCACTTATACGACGACGGACTGTCCACTTCACTCTTAACGGGGTGCTCGAGTTAACTTAATGAACTTTTTTATGAATATAAAATGTACGAGCTTTCCCAATGAACACTGTCAGTGACCAGTCATTTGGTTATAAACATCGAGTGTATTAAATCATCAAAATATATGTGACAAAGATCAGTGTTACCAATCGTTATATTTTGCTAAACGAATATAATTTATTAACATATCGTTATCGTTTACGTTTGACAATCCTTTCATCATGTTTCGTTTTATGACTTCATCTATGCCTGTCTTTATCGTAGGGCTTTCAATCAGCTTCTCTTTCTAAACGGTTATGTTTGGTTTCCTCTTCAATTGGCATGGTTTCAAAATATCTTTAACTTGACTTATTTACGATCAGAAATAGATAAATGTTCAGCAATTGGGGATATGAGTTATAACCTAATGGAACTCAAACGGTATTGGCTCTGTTCTCAAGAGGATTTTTGGTTTCACTGCCATATTGCGCCAGACACTTCATAATGTATAAGTAATTAAAAAACTGTAGACCAAGTTATGAACCTTGTAGTACCCCACACGTCACTTTCTATTCCCTGTGTTAAAGCCAGTATAGGTCTACTTCTGTTGCATTCAAGACAACTTAAATAGTTATTTACAAAGTTGCTTGATACGGATGATATAGAGAATTTGTTCAATGCGGACATTTGAATGATATATATTCTGGCAATGGTGACTACCGTCGAATGTTCACTGGGTGAAATGTGCAGTGGAACAAAATGTCAATTGGAGAAACTTTACAGTTGAAGGAATTGTTCACTGGGGAAATGTGAGGTGGAACCAAATATCAATTGGGATAAATAGTCAATGCATGGAAGGAAATGCCTACTGGGGCAATTGTATGGTGGAAGAAAATGTCCACTAAGGAAAAATGTACGATGACGGAAGAAAATGTCCACTGCGGGACATGCACGATGGAAGAAAATGTCCGCTATGGAAAATGTACGGCCGAAAAAATGTCCACTGGGGAAATGTAAGGTAGAAGATTATGTCCACTTGGGGAATGTTCGCAATCCGTTTGTATGTTAAACCGAGACTAATATCGAAACTATTCAAAACATTTGAACAAAAAAAGTTAACTCGTGTAATTCCGTGACACATATGAATCATTTAAGGAGCTGGTCAGTCCTTAGCTAGTAGGTTTTCCGAGATTTTTTTCTCATGGTTTTTAACGACCGCCTGTTTGACATATGGACGGGTAATTAAGACGGGGAAGTTAATTTGGACAGATGAAAGGCGAAGCTAAATACAGTTCTAAGACGAGTTCTCTAATTCCTGCTGTGACACTCATCCTGCTCTAAAAGACAATTTCCTGTCTAAACTAACATGAAACACCAATAATAGGTTTATTTTTTTAATTATGAAAAATGAAGTATATGATAACAGAGAAAATGGTTAATACATGGAGGGCCTAACCGGTGTATTTAAGTGAATCTACTATCAAATCTTGACTGCTTTGAGGCAAGCTATTACTATTGTAACAATTCCATATATACTGTCTTGAGTCTTGAGTTGCGCAAAAAAAAAAACGCTGTCATATCTGAAGCTACGATAAATAGACGTATACTCGAGATGCAGAGTATGCTAAGTGCACATAGTAGGTGCAAGCATGTTTAATTCGTTAAGATGATATAACAAGACATATCAATCAAGTTGATATCTGATGAAACGCAACCAGCCATGACGCCATAAACATACAATAAATAATATTTAATTTCGTTATTTGATTGATTGATTGTTTGATATAGGTTTAAAGTCGTATTCAAGGTCAATTATCTAACAGGACGACGTATTGTCCACTTTTTAAGTTTGTCGTACTTAAATACGATGGAAAACCGGCCGGACACCTTGTAAATACTAGCCCACGTGATATTCATGAGGTCGATTGTGGGACTCGATTTCGGGAGGGGAACATCAGAGGAGGATCAGTATTCCGACATGCTAACCACTGACACATGACCGCGGGCTATATTCGATTAAAGTCAACTTTTTTAAATTTGCGTACATTTTCAAGTAGTGTTAAATCTGTGTACCGTTGTGGCGCACGATTGACTTTTCACACACTTTCTCGCGTTACTTGTCATGTACAGGCAGTCAGCCAACGTGTTATCTTTGACGTCACGTGATGTTTTACCTACAATAAATATTAATAATAATAAAGCCAATGGGGCACCTTAATGTTTTTTTGTCATCTCCTAGACCCCGTCTATCCTAAATGGTGCAAGGTTTTTTAATATATACTTTTCTCACATTTACGTGAACTGAGTATATATAATTATCTATAGGCCTAGGAATACCATATTGCATAAAATGTGGACGCCGGAACTGAGATAAGCTGAGCAAACTTGCATCCAGTAATGTTTTAACAGTACTGTTTAAGTCACTGTGTGCAGGCCATCTTGTAACCACAAATTCCCATCATTGTACCCCCTGAACTAGAACCCTAGCCACATTATGAAGAGTCTTTCTGCTTATTACCCAACAAACTACTGATATTTCGTTTACATATAAGTACGCTAATTAACATATCATCTATTATTAATAATTTGTTTGTTCTCTGTTATATTACTACAGAAGATGGTTTTAGTAAACCTCAATAAATAGTCAACGTAACATGTTCATAATGTTTTGGAGTTATCCCCATATTCAACTATGGGAAACTTATCGGTGGAAAGGCATGAACCTGGTGGGATATACATCGCATCCTGCAGGGGGGGACAACACTTTTTCACGAATCCCCAAAAATAAGAATTAAGAGCATTTGTAGAATTGCTGAAGGACTCGAATGTTTTGTTGACATGCACTTTATACTGGATCAAGGTTTCTGTTTATGGCCTGAATACTAATAAGTACTTAAAACAGAAGAAACCAAACACAGCCACAGGCTTGTACGGATTAATTTTCTCTCCATCCATTCTGTTTATTTGTTTGTCTGCTCCCTTCATGACGCTGGGGTGTTTTTGAAGATCCGACTTAAAAAGTATCATCAATGTCAAATACATGCAATGGCCTTCTACCAATCACAACCCAAATTATAGTCTAAGAACCACAAACTGACTCACTTTACTTTACATACAGTGTTTTTCCGTCAACTTCTGGTGTTTATTTGCTTCTCTATTTCTCTGCTAATGCCCGGGGTGCCTCGTCTATCAGGGCCGACAGTGAAGAGACAGTGCTGTTAAGGAGGGGAGAACGAAGATGGATGGACACCGGCTGTCTGGAGGATTGATCATCTACGACTGTAGTCTCTGACCGAAGACACCATAAAGCACCTTTTAGATTTTTTAGTGTCAATCTTGCACGGACAGGGTGTCAAATATGTGCACGAGAGAGTTAAAATAAGTCCTGCAACAATGCATCTTTGAGCTACTCTACAATCATCGAAACATGTGTAACTGCCAAAAGTTGAATCAGGGATTAAATAGTTCCTTCAACCAGCGAAATGTTTAATAAGAACAGCGCTTCGTATTTTCCGTCTGCGTAACTAGCCAATTGCTTCAGAATGTAGGCCCGACAGGACAACTTTGTCTTCTGAAGTCCTTCCTGTCAAATTCTTTCAATTTTATTTCTTGCATAAACAGATTTTGTAACTTACATATTTTGTAAGAAAGTTATTGTATAATATAAAAAAGGACATGTCGCAGTCCTGCATACTAACTTTTATACGAGTTCTTTTACTGCTTTTTTTTAAACACCGTTAAGCTTCTTTTTAATGCATAATTACCCGTAGTCAGCCCTCAAGTTCATTAAATGGTGTAGTTTTTGTTGTTGTAACTTCCAGTATTGGCCATTGTCTTCTTATCATGATGAGTTTTTGTCATAATCTCTTCGTCGTATTATTAAGTGCCCAACAATATTAAGAGAAAAAACAATAGATTTGATCTGATAAGAGATAAAGGAAGACAGTAGAATCAACGCTCGCAGGCATAGACACTTTTTTCTGCGCAGGCAAGTTTACCACATTTAACATTCATCGTGCTAGTGTTTACTGATCTGTTACATACTGTGGTGTGGACAACCCACTTATAACAGAAAAATGAATTTCATTAGACAATTATGTTTACCTCAAATATGTAACCCTTAGTCATCTGTGGCTAGTCTTTATATAGTTATAAATTTCCGGACAACTCTTTTTAATGCTCAACTGCGTTACACAGAAGATAATTGAATATAAATCGCGTCCTGCATTTTAATGAGATCCTAACTACATACTAATAAATCCGCTTGTGGTTTTTACCTATCTTTAGATATATGTAGGATGTAAGATTTTACGTACCGATACTTAAATCGTAATTGTTTATGGAACAATTTACAGTCCCTACACTATATAAATATGCAGGCAAACATTTATCTTAACAGATCAACTTTGTAGGTGTGAAATCTTGAAAAAGTCGGAAGAGTTACTTAACTCTTTATTATCACACTTGACTGTGTCACAATATTTCGTTATGTATATACAACATGCTGACTGGTTATGTAAAAGCATATATACAGAGCCTATATAGATAGAACATAGGTGTGCGAGGAGAAGGAACACGTGTGGAAACCTTCACACTTTCTATGAGTTTACTTCTGTAACTTCATAAGGTGATCTTATTTTATTTATGTTAAATTATGTAACTATTGTCCACCATATACACGTTATACAAAACCCGCTCCTCACATCCATTAGAACTTTGCCAGTGTGCACGTCATGCCCATCTTTGGCTTGGGTGTATAGCGGGTGGCTGGGGACCGGCGCTTCCTATTGCTCCCTATAGTGTTATCAGAGCCAATCTGTCGAGACGTATTTGTTATACGTTTGTGATTTTCCTGTTTTATGATTGTTTGTTGCAAGTGGCGTAAAGGGTGGTTCCTATCACCCTTGGCCTTGTACGGCGTCATATACATGTAAGTGAATAACCTTAAGTATACGGTGTTAATCTGGTGGGTCTTTGTTTTACGTCCTGTGATTGACGTGATTGTTTGTGACCAGTGCCGTAGGCCTATATACTTGTTTTCTACACCCTTGGCCTAACATGCATTTTGAGAAAAATAAATTTACAGGTAGAAGGCGTAAAACCCCACTCAAACAAGTGGCATTGTTCAAAAGACAAAACGATGTTGACATAAGATTCGTCTTAAGGTGTCACTTCAGTTTTTTTTTTCTCTTCAGACATCTCAGTACTTTTTCGTATCGGCGAAAATCTACAAATGTTAGATGCTCAATTTGCATTTTAAAATATGGAAAACAAGCTAGCGGTGCTGATCTGATATCATCCTTACGAACTGGGTTAACCCGTTGTGACAGTAATCGCTTTTCAATTAATTGATTATTATTAAAGTAAAAAGCTTGAGTGCATGTGGAATTAAAGTCAAATCATAAAAGGTACGTAGTTTTCAATATGTTTCATTTTCCTTCCACATATGTGCTCTATCCAGACATCAGGCATATGTTTTATGTAACTATTCAGCTACTGACATCAAACTATCATAGACGGCATAGTATAAGAAATTAACAGAGTTCGCCCTCCAATAATCTGTGACTCGTGGTAAGGTAAGATAACAACAGCAAAATTACAGCCTACCTTTCAATTCACTCAGTGCTAGTTAATTTGCGAATCGTTTAAATTGTCTCCCATGTAATTGAGTGGTAAAAATCTCCTTATTACGATGTACATCGCAGATTAAATGCTTTAAACAAGCCAAAATCAGTTTGAGCAAAAATAACTGAAATTCCTGGCACGTGGAGCCTAATTGAGAAAAATGGGATATATGGGGAGACTTGTCAGGCTTTTAAAGTATAGTTCTCAGTATTATAAACCGGATTTGCAAACTTTATAAAGAGATTTTTCATCCTCGCTGGGTGCTTATTTGAAGTTAATAGATTCGTGCCCTTTGAACCAGTGCCGGGGTATTACGTAGCGGGAATGGGATTCCGGAACTGGTGTCTTCGCAGTCTAATTCCCGCGAGATCCCCCATGTACTTTGCGTGATCAACCGTTGAATCTGAATCCAAGCGTAGGTATTTTTTACTTCACGTATATGAAAAACCCCACAGGCAAAAGTCGTTTAATGTCATCACTCTATATCAGTTCCCGCAGTACATAGGACATCTCGCGTGATTCGATTTGTGTCTCTTGTATATTTGAAATTGAACATCCACTGATTGGTGTGGTATATGTATGCTTGGATGGTATACCTTCTAGTCAGGGATTTGAGGGGGGAGGGAGGGGGAGGGGGTGGTCACACTTCAAGGAGTCACGGACTCTCGGTCGGCATCTATGCATGTCTTTGTGTTGCGTTTAGTGATTGTCCTGTCTTGTCTTTGTTGGTAACTGATCCAATTGAAGGTGGTTTCCTCCACCTGTTGGGTTGTCGCGACATTAAGTACGACGTAAACCCCCAAACAAACAAATCTAATCAAAATTATAATATCACAACCATCGGCTTTCAATCTGGCCAAGACAATCAATTCATAAATGTACAATATATGTTTCATCCAACAGGTTAAGCTAAATCAATGACCTGTTTTTCAGTCCCAAAAACTATTTTCAATATTAAGTAGTCTGATATTTACTGATTCAGCTTTAAATGTAGAAAAATGTATATGGGTAGACTATAAAAAGGTATCTTTCTATGTCGTAAATGTTTGTATATAAAGTTTGTATTCCGCAGAAGAGCGTCTTCCGGTCTATAAACCTACGATATCATGAGATTTCCGAGTTCCCGAACATAATATATAATTGAGTCTATGTGAACCT
This sequence comes from Mopalia kennerleyi, assembly GCA_034783855.1. Taxonomy (NCBI): domain Eukaryota; kingdom Metazoa; phylum Mollusca; class Polyplacophora; order Chitonida; family Mopaliidae; genus Mopalia; species Mopalia kennerleyi. Next base: position 7,144 of record JAVFBX010250800.1, on the reverse strand, counting down.
GGTGGTCCGCTGAACTATATTCTTCCTTCAAAGAATGGAACCAGTGAAGCTTAGACAATGTCGGGCAGTTGGAAAGAACTCTCTGACGACTTCACTTCATACCTACCCAGGGTGTGCCTAGTTTAATACATGAGCCCCGTAAACCGAGAAGAAGCTGTTAAATTGGAAAATTGAAACTTGACATGATAACAATAGCGTGGGTAAGAATGTGTTCATTGATCCGTGACGAAGAGTTCCATTTCAAATCTCAGGTAAGTATTCTGTTTTTTAAGATCAGCTGATTGCAGCGGCTTATCTGATGATGGTGTACCTGATAACAGGCGGAGACAACATCACAACTGTTAGTGTCTCTTTCGTCTTCAGTTGCCTTTTTAAGTCAAATAAGTGAGTAAAGATAAATAGTATTTCGAATTAAGATTAAGGATTTCTTAAATTTACGTGTCCATTTGCAATCCCTAACTTTAACGAACGCGTGTTGTTTTTAAATTATAAAGAGGTTGAAACGGTCGGAAATTTGCATCACTCATGAAAATACACGAGAGCTGAAATGACATAAATCCGGGTGCTTACACTGGCGTACGTGCAGGACTCGCCTGAAAATAATAGAGGTGAACTCAATTCAAAGATATATGTTGCACTGGGACAGATATTTCACATAAAAAAACTACCATTGTGACAAGCCGCCATGTAGAGTGCTATAATAGGGCGCCCCGAGACAGATTCACGCAGTTTCTGAATTACTGAGATGGAAACAGATGCATTCTTATGACATCAAGTACAAATGTTTAGAATATATTACCTGGAGTGCACTCCTCAATCCTGACGACCATGCATCATAAACGTGACAGATATAGCAAAAGAAAGGGTTACTATTATTTAGTAAATACATTTTAAAATCATCGCTAATTATGGTAATCCCTTATTCCCACTCACAGACGATTACCTGTTACAATGTTTTTATTTAACAGTAGGTAGTGTTATTGAGACGCTGACAATATAGAAAGGAAAGTTCACGAATAAATTTCCACCCTTTAACAATAATTTTGTTTTCTTTTATCATGTTTTCAGTTAAAACTACCTCCTCGACTGCCGGTGTCATCACGAGTGACTTTGAGGAAACCTGGTACATATCACCTCTGCGATTGCCGGTGTCATCGCGAGTGACTGCGGAAACGTAGTTATTATCACTTTCTCGATTGCCGAGTCACACCGAATGACTTTGAGGAAACGTGGTTAATATCACTTATGCTAAATCGCTGAAATCTGCACGAGTTACGTGGTTAGTATCACCTTCTCGATTGTCCCAGTCACCTCGAATGACCCTCATACATATATATATATATATATATTTATTTACCCAAGGACCACTAGTAGACTCGAACCGGACACCTGTACATTACAGGATGATCAGTGGTCCGACAAGAGGGTCCTGTTTGATATGGTGTTTCGTTTTAAAATATCTGATTTCATTTAGGAGCATTTTATGTGGCTTCGAAGAGACTACGATAAATTTTCTTTAAAAGCTTTTCATAGCAAACATACATGTAGAATAGTATAAATTTCAGGGTATATCGATCCACTGTTTTTCCGTCCGTCCGTCACACGTTAGTTTCTGAAGCCAATCTCTAGAACCGTTTACAATTTTAAACCAAACCTTATCTATCCCTCAATCTGATATTGAAGTGGTTCCTTTTGCAATTGTTGCCTTTTCACAGCGCTTAACTAATGTCCACGTTGTTATTTTCTAGGTCATACTTTGGTTTCCGTGGACCGTTGAAGGTTTTTAAACCTAGATTCATATATATTTAAATCCGGTACAATTTTGGTGCCTTTTTATGGTGGCTTGTGGGGGACATTAAAAGTTTATAACTTTTCCGTGTTTTTGTCCGAATTTACACTACGGGAAAAACGTTTACACCGCAGTGAAAACATTTACAACGTGGTGAAAAATCGATCAAAAGCAGAGAAAAGTAGGAAAACCTTAAATTTCCCTTATATTTGTCTTTCTGGAAACTATCACGACGACCATTCGATGGTTTTACATGTAATCCAAACTTTATATGTACCTCAGTCTGATAGTTATACGGTATAATTTGCTAAAGCTACGTTCTACAACGCATACCCAAATTTCATATTGCAATCTAAGTTAAAATTTTGTTTGTGTGTTCAAAGTATACTTTGATGACGATTTTTCACCAGACTTCATAAATGTATTTAGTTAAGCCGGAATATTGAAACATGTTAACATGTGTATAAAATCTGTAAATGTGTAACGTGGGTCAAAATAAAATGTAACAAAATTTTTATTTAAGAATAATTTATTGCATTAATAAGGTTAGAAACGATTGTAGTGATCTGTAACTGTATGACATCACTACAAAGTCCCGATTTATTTTTACAGTTGACATTTTCCGGACGACGACCGTACAATTTATGGCAATATATACCGAATATCACTATAAAATTCATGGTCTGGTTTACGGCTACGCCGCTTTTACTCTATATCATCGAGGTAAAGTGGCGACGGTTTTAATCGAATGGGTCATTACTTGGCAGAAATAAATGCGAGAAACTTAAACTTAAGTTTATCAGTTACTTATCATAATTAAACTGTATGCAAAACTGAGTTCATCCGGCTGAAGCTTTATGCGGATAACTGATATTTGTTTCACCACATTTCTCTAATTAACTTCCGTAATTTCATAATAAAGCTGTTTGCAACATTTTTAAGTTGAAGTGTCCTGTAATGCCAGTAGGGGACTAATAAGCCATATAAACAACCAGTGTATACAGACAAGCTATGGTTTCTCATGTGATAGTTAAGTATTGATGGATTTAGGGGACTAATAAGCCATATAAACCAGTGTCTACAGGCAAGCTATGGTTTCTTATGTGGCAGTTAAGTATTGATAGATTAAAACCATATAGGCGGATAAAAATAAAAATTTTAACAAATGATTTTATATTTTTGTTTCCATTGCAACAAATCAACGGTATGTACGTTTTGTTCCAACGGCAAAAAAAAAAAAGAAGTTTTATATGCAGTCAACTATTGGATTGACGTTCAACCATCTCCGCCATTTCTGAATGTCATCGGGGGTTAGGACTCCTCAATCAGAGCTGTTCGTTGTTCATGCTTCACGACACTGCCTGGTTGTTCCAGCCAACTGCCGGACAAGTGGCTAAGCTAAACTCTGTCTACCCTGAGAAATTCATATGATATAAAATAATCAACCGATTTAATGCAAGAAAGCAATATATAATTAAATGAAAATAACCAGTTACAGTTTTTTCAGTGGTGTTTACTGGTTCCTTAATTGAACATCCCATTCCCTTAATATTTCGAATAAGAGATGTTTTTAAAGAATTTGTGGATCTGGCATTGTGGCGTCTTGTAGCTTATCGGCTGGTTATTCGATAGAATTTCTTGGTGCCCTGTTGCATTCTATCAGAGCTTAAGGGGAACAGACAGCCGATCCGATCTGTTTTTGAGGCCTTAGCAGTGTGTCCTGTGATTGTCCCGTATATGTCCTGTCTTGTCTTTGTTTGTTGCCAGTGGCGATGAGAGTAGTTGCCTTCACCCATTGGGCTGGAACGCCGTCATGTAAGTGAATTGACCTTAAATACGGCTTTAACAATAACCAAACAAACAAACAATCACATGAAACCACATTGTTTTATGTATGCACCGTATATATATGTATATATAATTACCGAGCACCGTCTATTGTGTAGCTATCATGGTAACAAAAAGGAAAACAAGCTCACATAAACGATCCACTATGCGCTAAAAGCACGGCATATATGTGATGAGCTGGCAAAATTACAACTACAATAGGTGTATACGGTGTTGGCTAGCACATAATTACTCTAGATTGCCGAGTGAACAATAGCAAAACTACAATAAATAGTATCTTATTACTTCAATCATGCTGGTACATCCAACCGGTCGCTTTACAGCCTTACTTTTTATCATTACAATATAATTTCAAGAACAGGTAATATAACTCCGCACTATTGTCAGGTTTTTTTTTTAAGTTTAGAATTTCCTCATAAATCTGTCTCGGTAAAATAAATCACCTGTTTCGGTAAACAGTTTAAATTTTCTTCATTATATTTATACCGAATACAAAACATTGTGAGATTCCGTCTTATAAAAAGGTTATGTTTTTGTTGTGGTTTATGATTTTACCACAAAGCCATGGCCCATTTCCAAGTTCAGTGTTTAACTGGAACAATATACCATAACAATTGTGTTTGAAATGAGATCAGATATCAGCGTAATAACGTAGGGTACAGGGTGCAATTTTAGGAGCCCTTGTGTTGACAATACTGAATACGACATGTTGCAGACAAGGCATTTCTTTTCAAGTATATCTCATTTGGGTATATGGTCCTTTTTGTTTTTGGAAACAAAGATTGTATCTTTATCAGAAAGGAAATTCCCATATCGTTTGATATTTTCAAATAAAATCTGCTTTAATGAGATGTATTTGAGAAAAATGCGTGCCCTGTTGGCCAAAGCTTCTGGGTTCGATCACCTGTGGAGGCCGGTTTTTGTCTATTTCTGCAGTTATAGACTATATATATTTTGCTTGAATGTAGTGAAGAAAAAATGTATGCCTCCATACTTTTGGAATCGACTGCGAGATGTGTATCCACCGTTATCGATCAGCAACCATTGCTGTTCACATATATGTGTGTCTTCACAGATATGTATTTTTTATATATGACTCTGTATGTATGTATTATGTGTTCATGTACAATTTAATTCATTTTTAAATCAGGTCAATTTTTATCTGCCCATACGCAATTCCTTCACATACTCCTCTTGATGATCTAACACCATAAGTTATTAAACACCCATTAGCTGGCGAAATGATTCATTCATTCATCAAGTCCTCCACTGCGCTCACACGGACCATCACGCTGCTCCACACACCCATTCATACATACTAACTTCCATTCATAAAAAACGATTCACATTTCATTATACACTTTTCAATAACTGTAGTTTGACCACACGTGCACCTTGGCATAAGTTATATCTCTATTAATTTATATTCCACGTGCATTCTATGCGATACGGACCAAATGCACGTGTTTTATTAAATAAATGTGTGTACGGTATCTGTTAACGAAAGATACCGTATAAGAAAATTAAACTTTTTATATAGAAACATTCCGTGTTCCTGTCTCGTGTAGCTTGGTTGTATACAATCATATGTAGTATAGTTATCTACTGATGCATATAGCTTGCAGCAAAATACCTTAGCTTGAACTCTCCTCTTTATTCTGATGCTTTCGATAACACAAACATTTAACGTGCTAAAACATAATTTTTACCTGTAAACAATACGCTAATTACCAACATTTTTTGGTGCAAGTATTTAGACATTGATGCTTTTGTTAAGAATTGTAAGGTAATTTTCACGCGTGCGAGACAATGTGCATCTTTGCCGAGGTATCTTTCTAATGGACTGACGATTGTTCGAATAAATAATGTGGGGAAGAACGCATTTTTTCCCCAAAATTATTTTATAGGCAAATTCTTTATTAACGTGAGATGTCACATCCATCACAGAAGACGTTCGAAATGTAGTTCGATAAGAAAAGTTTTTTTAAATGCAGTTGGGATCAATTTGTTACATACATAAGAGTAATAAAATAAATTTTTCTACACGGATGTATGGTGCCGTAACAGTACAATTTTTCTTTCTAGAGATCACAACGTCAATTTGTTGTACAAATTAGGAAAGCCAGTTTTTACTGAAAATAAAAATATATAACCAAGCCTACATAAAAAAAATAAGAATGTCTGAAGCCATGAATATCAGACATGGGTTATGGATTGATAGTGAGTTAACCCATGGAAAAACAATCACTTTACAAAAACAAATTAATCGAATAAATATATAGTTTATAACCTCCATGAATCTGCTGCAATGCAAGCTTTAGTCACAAACAATATAACAATTTAATTGACACGCAAACACAAAAATTGGTCAGAAATTCTCTGTCAGAGTGATTCTATTGAGTAAGTTACACCTGTATATATGTAGAAAAAAAGGCATATACAATACATTCCACGCATTCTAAACACCGTTATGAAGTCAATCCAAATCTACTATTCTTTTTACAGTTCTTTGTTATGACATGTGTCAATCCATGGAATCAGAATGGTACAATACCAGATCACCTCTACATTAGTAAACTAATACGTATATTAATGGTTGTGTTCAGACATTGAGTCAATCGGAGTTTAACCTATAGACATACAGGTGCGTGTTAGCGAGGGAATAAGACAAGGTGATATGAGGTATTATGATGGTAAAATTGTTCCCCTTCGTGCCCCCTATTCTTCCCGGCCAATCTGCCCATTCTCTGACACACATATTACACTATCATCAATTTCAAACTGACAGATAACAGTCTCCGTATTGCTTACATGTCACGAACAGAAGCGATCTTCCTTGACTAGATTACGACACGTGATCACCTCTCCTTCGGCCTGTTTCGTAATATTTCAGATTGCATGGGCAAAGACTACTTAGGGACTTAAACAGGTGATTAGTGAAGGGAATATTGATTTTCGATCAAGAGATACCACAAAATGTGCGCCAAAACGATAAATACTTTTAATGTTTACAACATATACATAAGAAAAGCAATAACTATAGAATATACAATACTGAGCCAAAGTGAAAATTTATGACATCACTTAAGCCCTCCCAGCCCACCCATGTCCCTTCTCCTAATTAGGCTTTTGTGCTTGTTTTGAAGCTAATCAGTATTACACGGACCCAGTCAGTCAGATGACAAGACGACCATATTGGCCAGACGTGGCTACCATCTGGGAATATTAGCTTCCAAAGCACTTGTTCCGTCTACTTTATCCAAACCAGGACAAAGCTAAATCGTTCCAAACGTTGACGATAAAAATGATATGGTTTTCATATTTGTACGTCTAACTGCACATTTAGTTTTTTTTACATCGCATTATTTAAAAACGGCTATTCAATACGTGTTCTTGTCGAGCAAAAGACCTATATTGAAGAGAATTATTTGAAAAACAAAATACATTGACACGACTGTATTGCGTGTTGGATACCATCGTTTATAACAGCATTTATGCCATATTAAA
>JAVFBX010250789.1:0-10049 GCA_034783855.1 Mopalia kennerleyi | reverse complement strand
TATTTTTGTCTCCGTCGTCATATAAGTGAAATACCCTTGAGTACGACGTTAAACACCAATCAAACAAACAAATTTAATGCAAGCTTACTACTTTAAAACCCCCAATCAAACAAACACTTTTTAACACATCTCCTGTTAGGCTGACACGCCATTGGGGGTTTATCTCGCTCTCTGAGTATAATAATAACTTTAAGTGTGGCGTTTAATCCAAGGCAAACAAAAAAATTATCCCTAAAAACTAATGTGTCCGATGATTTATTACTTGCACAGGTGAAGTACATGTATATGGATTATTGGATGTGTAAACAGAAGGTGACACAAATCTGCTAGGCTACTTCAAAGGACTTTAGAGGACATGTACGATATAAACATAATCACCAAGTTTTTAGCTTGATTGATTGATTGGCTGGTGTGTAAATAATTTGTAAACCATCTCTGACTTTCACCGATGTCAGTTATCTAATTAAATAAAAACTGTCCATGAACCCAATACTTTATCACTGACAATAACAGGTAAATCAAGGTTAATGATTTTCTTTGTCTTTCAGATTGAATTTGCACAGTATGGCAATGCAGTCCATTGTGGGAAGAGGGCTGCTGTGGCCTGGGCATAAAATGATTCAAATCAACCCCAAAACTTGTGGGTTTCACTCACTTCAGGTTCATGTATGTACATGCCACATAGTGTTAGCCAGAGGGGTGTCTCGGTGGCTTTGAGACCCCCAAGAAGCTATTTAAGACACCTTATTTCAGTTAAATTTAACAGGGGAAAGATAGGTGAACAGTAAAATGAGACACCCTGTTTCTGTAAAAATGGTGATTTGAGACAACGTGTTCTGTTCTTGATTTCTGGCTAATAATATGGCATGCCGACACAATTGGCAAAAGAAACCACCCTCAACAACATTGACAACAAACATAGCAGGGGTTTTTATAGACAAAAATTTCTCATAAACTCCATTTGATGTTGCCTAAAACTCAATAATTTTTGGCGCGCCTTTGGCACACAAAATGCACTAATTCTCAATTTGACCAACTTTTCATCGAAAATCCACTGTTAATTCTGAATTTTATAGCTTGCTAGTAGCCGAAATAAGCCAAAACTCATTTTCTCAAACAAAACTGAGTATCAAATTTAAGAAAAACTCAATTTGCCGTTATTTCATCGGAGTATTCCCGATGAAAAAGTGTCGATAAAAACCCCTGCAAAGGCAAGCTTAGACAATCATGGAACACATGCATTAGAATGACATCCTGGTACTTTCAAAGCTAAGAGGCAAAATAAAGCAGATCTGTTTGTGATGCCTTTGTTTTAGGTCCTGTCATGTTTTGTCTGTGTTTGTTGCCAGTGGTGTCCAGGGTGGTTTCCTTCACCCATTGGGCTGGCATGCTTTCATGTTAGTGAAATAAACTTACGTATTGCATTAAACACTAATCAAATAAACAAATACACCTCAACTCCAATCGTTCATTTCATAAAATATTTTTTATTTCCACTATTGAAATAAATTGCAGTACATGCCTCTGGCTCACTGCAACAGACTAAAACAAAAATACAAACTCCTTTCATTAGTTAACAGTTTCATGTTTAGCTATCTATCATTTTAAAACATCATGTATGGTTTATTTCTCAATATGTTTCTTTGATTATTTTCCAGACAATGCTGAAAAGAACTCGGCCTCAATGTGCTTTGTCTTTGTTGCGGAATCCCCCCGTCCGATATAAGCTCATCTTGACGAGGAATCCTCAACGTTTTACAGCTAAGCATGAAGTCGACAAGGTTCCCAAGTCCTTTGAGCTCATTTACAACAACAACATGAACAATTATTACTTCTTCTCTCAGTGTGTGATCTACGCAATTCTAATACCTACAAGTTTAGCTCTGCTTTATCTGCTCTGTACCAATAGCCAGGACCTCGTGGAACGCCTGGAAAAGGAAGAGCTTGATCACCCATATTTTGTAGCAATTTTTGGGTTAGTAATATCCGTAGGAATGATGGCATTCACAAACGCTGTCTGTAGACGTGGGGTAGTTCGTATGTACCAACACCCCGACACAAAGTCATATTACGCCGTCATACAGAAGTGGAATATGCAAAAAAAATCTATAGAATTTATGGACAAAGACTGTGTTCCAAAGACCAAACCCTCAGCGGCATCAAAATTTCTTCTCGCTGGAAATATTCAAATCAAAGGTCATGATGTATTGATTCGTGACACAGATTTTAGAAGTCCTATATACTATAACCAAATAATGGGTTGGCAATTAGCTGAGAAAGAACGGGCTGCAAAACGCACTGACGATGTCGTTGAACTTTATCACAAAAAGCGAGACTGACCATTGTTACTGAAGTAGTTGTTGTTTATAGCATTTGGACAATGCCAGGTATATTATATATCATATATATATATATATATGAATTTATCTAAAGTTTTCCTGGGTGTGTGGACGGTTTAAATAGTTTTATTGCCCATTATTATTTTTTGTGATTTGCGACAATAAGCGATGTTTTAAAATATAGAATCAAATCATTGTCTCTTTTCTTAAATCGACTCACTCTTGGTTACTAACTATCGTTTGGTTAAGATTTAAAACCATCGCCGTCTTACCTCCATGATAAAGGTTATACTAGTATAGTGGGCTTGGTCAACCAGGAGTATGTTACAAGCGATATTCAGTAGAGGACCGTAGACTTTGCCTTCATTATCCAGCAATTTATGTTTCTTATTTAATGCACTTAAGACTCTTGCTTTTTATGATTTTAAACCATTGCCCTCTTGCATGTATCTCCATGATATAGGCTATAGTGGGCCTGACCGCATCTTCTCTAGCCAAGGGTTTTATATCCGAGCTACTCTGCATTACAACCCATGGCGGATAATTCATGTATAATGGGACTCGGCTTCCAGTCGATTGATTGGATGCGTGGGAACTTCTACGCATCCAATCTGATTTTTAGAACTTGTTTGGGGTATTCAACGAACTCAGTGAAATGAGTGGATATGTACCTACCGCTATACAGACACCAAATCAGCGTATATGTGCCATCACTGCTATACAAAGTTAAACTGTCAAAACTGGAGTACGACATTCAACATAGGTTATCTATGTTGGTTGGATGTAACTAAATAGGTTCAGTTAACTATAACCTTGATCATTTTATCCGCCAGATGGCGTCGCTGAATCAATTATCTGCCAAGGGTTGTAATGCTGAGTAGCTCGGATATAAAACCCTTGGCTAGAGAAGATGGCCTCACCATAAAGCAGGAGCATGTTTTGAAGTGATATTTGGTAGTTTACCGTAACTTTTGTCATCGGCATTTATAACCATATAATTTCTCTGAGACTATGTAATGATTGTAGCTGCAGATCAATGCAATTCTTCTTAAAGTTACTAACTTAACTTAAATTTTCTTGACTAGGAAAATTGTTCCATTTCATTTTGACCCATATTACACATTTATTAGCACCGGAGTCTCCTACCACTATCAGCTTGAAACACTTCTACAGTATTATTATACATTTGAGTCTGCCAGGTATATCTGAGGGATGTGGGTCTGGCAATCTTTTGGGTGTTTTTTACTAAGCAAGGAACAGTGTGAAATGGACAAGTCAATCCATCGTCATATAACTGAAATACCCTGGAGTACAACATTAAACCTCAAACAATCCATCATTCTTTGACATCATCACAACTATAACATCATAATCTGTGTTTTGTTTGAAAGTTAAAGGGAAAGACAACTGTTTTTCGACCTAAACTTATTATTTTTATTGCATTTGTGCGAATTAAGAACACAAATATATTGAATAAATGAAGAGATAAATTTTCCTTGCATCCAACAAGATTCAAACTCCGGATCTTTGGGTTACAGCCGAACACTTTACTAACTTACTGAACTATGTACATGCTGCACAGTAGTTAGCTTCGTGCTGGATCCCTGGAGGCTCAAATTGGGCACAACAAATATTTATTTTAATTGCATTGTTTGATTGGGGTTTAACGTCGTACTCAAGGGTATTTCGCTTATGTGACAACAGATTGTCCACTTCACAGTGTTCCTTGCCCAATTATGGTGGAAAACCAGGAGGAAACCTCATAAAAACAACCCCCGCGATTGCGGGAGCCACATCTTGTGACTCACTCATATACCTAAGGGTTGACAGACGGACTCGATCGCATGAACGGTACATCAAAGTAGGCGTTAGAAAGCGCACTCGCTAACCATGACGCCACGGCCACAGGCTATTTTCATTTGAAGTAAGATTTCAAAATGTCTGAAAGATTTCTTTGAAATTCAGATAAAAGTTACAGTAGCTATTCAGTGAGCATGTTATAGTCGTTGACAAGTAATGAGATAAAAACATACGGCAAGAGTCCTAAAAGTGTTATCAATCACCCCCCGTGGGCAGTTAGAGGAGCTTTCTGGTGCTCTTAGAGCTAAGGAGCAATGGGAAGTGGATATGTTTGTGGGTGCTGACATGTCCTGTGATTGTCTTTTATCTTGTCAATGGCATCAGGTGGTTTTCTTCACCTAGCACATGGTCATGTTTGTGAATTAACCTTCAGTATAATAAATAATGTTAGTCATATAGGTTAACTAATATTATTAGATTTCAAGCAAATGCGATGGTGGTTGTTTCATTTAAATCTGTTATCAAAGTGCAACTTTAGTGCAAGTGTGATATTATTCTGAGTTGTACTAGATCTCAGGTCATGGGCCAGCAACTTAAAAAGTTCTGCAATGCGGTAGTTTTTAAACCATACAGCATTGCGATTGGTCAGAAACTGTCAGTGCAGCGACGGACTTCGCGCCACTGCGAACTGAACCTGCTCACTCTCGTTCCTGTCGCACACAGAGTAGCAAGTGTTTGGCATTTCATAACTCACACATGTCTAAATTTAACAGTATGGTGCTAAACCCCAATCAAACAAACATCCATCGCCCCCCAATAAATTAACCAAATTAAGACCAGACAAAATTGTGTATGGCAGCTGATATACCCAGACTATTACAAACACAACAGGTCTATTGACATCTTCATCTCAAGCCGTTAGATCAACCATTGGACTCAATTTAACTCAGGCCTACACATTATTCTAATGCAACACTTTCAGTTTATTTTAATTTAGTTCAGTTGAATGGAATCGGTGCTCTACTATACATGTAAAATGACAGGTCTTCATGAATAAAATATAAAGTCTTGTTTATTTGTCCACATGTACAGTATTGTACTGTATCTAAAAAAACTCAAGAAGAGCTTTAATACTGGCGGCCTTGCAGGGATGTAGTACAAAAGAAATGTAACTGCGAAGAAAAAAAGACTCTTTCTTCAGAGTTGCACTACCTGTGTTAAAATGATCAGTGGAACTTATGGATTTTGCAGGGATATATTATTTAATAACTGGCCATTAAATGTGTACATGGAGGGTTCATAAGACGTCCAAATATTTTTTTTATTTTTTTTAATTTTTTAATGTTTAACTATTTATTTTTAACAAACTTAAACATTAGAAATGCAGTCTGAATTGATTTTTTTTTTAAATGATGCATTGAGTTCATTCTCCAGCTTCTAGAACCCTTGACATGTATGTACTTCTCCACACCTCCATTGATGCAATGATTGCAATCATAGACATGGTTTGCTAAAAACAAAAATCAATCTCCATCAGATTTTGTCGATTAATGTAATTTAAAAAAAAAATAAAGCCAAAATGAATTGTACTGAATTAAAACAAACCAAAAAAATAAAATACTTTTCACTGCTCAGTTTTTCAAAAGGGCAGTAAAATTATGTATAAATGCAAAATTGTCTCCATCAGATGTTCTCTATCAATTTTATTTTTTTAAATTTAGGCAAAATTAATTCTACTGAATTTAAAGAAACAAATATTTTTCACTGCTATCAGTTTTCACAAGGGCAGTAAAATCTCTTGTTTAAAATAGTATGTATCGATGAGAATTTATACAATATACATGTAGAATTGTCTGTTATAGGAAATGAAGGCGAACAGCAGCAGACTAGTTCTCATCCCATTTTATTTAGCACAGGTGTATGTAATCCACACTAATTCAATAGAAATATAAAACAAAGCATTTTTTAATGTAATTTCCATCGTGATAAATTAAGACAAAGATGTTACACACATTTTCTTTGATTGGTATTTGACGCCACAATTATTTCTATGCCAAAAGGATAAAGAAAACCAACGTCAACCCACCGGACAACAATTACGACAACATAAGAAAAGTCTCAACTTAAAACAGGTAATTCTAAGTGAAGAGTGCAGATTTACACCGGGAGATGGTCATTTCTGGTTGCTAACTGGCGGTAAAACTATAACCAGATCCAACCGGAAGTTTGATATTCCCTAAGGTAGAAGCAACATATCATACACAAGGCAGTAGACAAAAAAAGAATTAACAGAATTTTAAAATAATTAACAAAATGTAAATGACTAAGGTATATATACGAATAAGAAAAATTCAACAATTTCACTTGATGATTGATTCAATGTAGGGGAAATATAGTATTATATATGACGCAGAAAGAAATACTGAAAGCTAAACATTTAATCACGGTGAACATGTATAAGCTTAAGCAATTAAATAACGACTCGATATTAACATTATATAGCACTAGCAAGACATATAGTACGATTAAGATCCTAGCAACAATACTGTAATATAATATGTATACAGCTGTTCTTTATATAGACTGCAAAGTTTATCTGTATTCCTGCAGTCCTAGTTCGTACAATTGTCAAAAATTGTCCTGCAATTATAATATTAGCTTCTAGAGGGTATGTCAGATTGTCATGTCGATCCCATAATTGAATGCCTTGTTTAACCAGGAGATGCGCTCACTGATCATTGGCTATTTTTATAAATCATATTAGTTGTATCCACTGACTTACGTCGTTGGTTATCTCAAGGATTGGCAGAACCGGGTAAAATATGTCATGACACTTACGGCATTCCGGAGTGCAGTTGTTTATGTCCGACATAAATGGCTGTGGTCATTTAAATTGGCTATCTGAAATCAACTTTGCCCCAAGCCAATCAAATTAAGTATGTATGAAAATTTAGACTCAAAACAACTAGTGGCAGGTTTTGATTGGATGTTTAAAACCTAACAGTTAATCCTGTTGTGCCAATCCTAGAGAAAAGGGGATGTTTTATCAGAAGATCTACATATATATAAAGACTTCTGTATATATCAGGCCTGTGCTGTAATCTTTTTTGGCATAACCTCAACATCGATCCTTTAAAATTTTGTAGGATAACATTACATTTGTATTTTCAACTGGTTTGCTGATTTTTTAAATACATAAATGTGCCCTGACGAAAAATAAAGCAAAATTGCTTTAAAACACAAACTTGTTTATTGGATGACAAAATTGGTCAAAATCAGTAGCAAAATGCAAATTAAGACAAATACTGCAAACAATTTGGGTAACCTATAAATAGGTCCTCCTAAATTAAGTTTGCATAACCATGGTGAAACCCTGTTCTGACCCTTCTCCCCAACAGCACAGGCCTGTATATTAAGATTAAATTAAGTGAGGGTTCTATTTTGAGCAGCCCTGAACTGTGAACTGCAATATGGCTCAAGGCAGAAGTTACATGTACGTGTTAGCAAGAGTATTGTTACATGTACATAACTTAATTAGTGAAGTAGTGTCACTTAACACCATGTATACAGGTACATGTACTTTGCATTACTGGAAAACTGATAAAAGCTAGGAGTATTCAATAAGAAGCCCATTTCTAAGCAGTCAGCAGCACTTTATAAATCATCTTGATGAACATCTCTATAATTATAGGCTCGCCATATAGTAGAAACCTTATAACTGGGATACATGTAATACTATATACCAAATTTAAATAGGACATGGATTTACTATACAACGTCATCCAATAAGCAGTTATCTTGATACTTTGGTAATAACCATCATGAGATCATGTGTAATAAAGCACACACAATCTACAATCAAACCAATTTGTAAAATAAACAAATTCTTTTTAAATTTGTAAAAATACTGAAAATATTCTATCAAAGGGAAGTAATTCAAGCTATCACCAAACCGATTCTCCACTTAACAAACAATACAAATAATTGTAAAGAGGGGTTTATCCTTAAATATGCTGTATTCAAAATCTAGACCAACGAAAATATACAAACTGAACAATAAAACTTTATAGAAAAAGATTAATTCTGGAAAACTAATACTGTTTTCCGAGTTTAACTACTTAACATATCACCTTGTACAGTCACTCCAGTTGGTTGAACTTAACCTGAGGTGCACGTGTGCCAACCTGGCTTATCTGCTGGAAACCACAGACACACAATGACAGGAGCAGTAAGCCCCAGATTTTTCGCAATAAAGTCAACTGGTTGACCTTGACCCATGGTGCGCACACCTTACCAATCTGCTGGAAACTGCTGAAGCACAATGACAGGAGCCCCACGAAGTTAACAAAACAAAGTGATCTGCATAAACTAGAGAAAAACATGGTGACTCCGTAGTTGTGACAACCACCTCTCACCAATAGGCCTACCTGGTCAATTGGCTGAACCTGACCCATGGGCTGAAAACTGCAAACACAGACTGACATGATCACCACTTAGTTATCAAAAAAAGTCAACTGCATAAACTTACTGGAGAAAAGCATGGTGACTCAGTAGTTGTAACGATCACCTCCCGACAAAAAAGCCTACCTGTTCAACTATGTCTTTTCAGAACAGTGTGGAAAAATACCTTATATGTCATACAGTATTTACATTTTCACAAACACCTGTGTACACAATACAACCAATTAAACTTTCATTTCTTAACAGTCTAGTATAAACCATATTTTTTTGGACTACATTGTATTTTAAAAATCCAAGACGTTACATTGTGACACATATAGC
Source organism: Mopalia kennerleyi (assembly GCA_034783855.1). NCBI lineage: Eukaryota > Metazoa > Mollusca > Polyplacophora > Chitonida > Mopaliidae > Mopalia > Mopalia kennerleyi. The sequence continues at coordinate 1,128 of JAVFBX010250789.1, read as the reverse complement.
ATATGAAATCTTTCCCTTAAAATCATGTACATGATGTAATTCCAAATAAGTAGACAGCAATTTTTAAAAAAAAGTTAATAAATAATGGCAATTCACTGAAACATGCAAAAACAACATATTTGGCCATTTCTGAAAGGTTCCACTATTAAAGGGAGGTAACTCTCACTATTGCATTAACACCATGTAGGGGTTGGATATCCAACTGTGATAATTATCACAACTCTTATATACTTATTATGTACCGTATAATATGTAAATGATGCATAAGGCAAATGTGTGCTTATTCAGAAATTAATTGTTGCTTGGGCGGCGATACACCACTTGTTGTCTATGGAACGTCCTGAAATATAGAAAAAATCATAATATATTAGATACATACATGTAATGAGATAAATATTTCCAACCAAAAAAAAAAAAAAAAAAAAAAAAAATAGATATTCAAATTTATAACTTATAGCATTTTCATTCTGACTGATAGATACGGTTTCAATGGTACATGTATGTGGGAAATGATTATTGGTGAAGGCATGCAAATTATTTCTAAATAACAGTCAAGGCTTCAAAAAATTTTTGGTTCTAGAGGAAGACATGCAATTTAGTTTTACATCCCACAAGGCCAAGCTTTCTATTTCTGAATCTATGTCTTCAGTGCAGTACCCAATTCCACTAAAGGCACTTCCTAACTCAACTTTTATTGATTGATTGATTGGGGTTTACTGCTGTAATAATTCCCTATAGTAACCAGTTTATTCTGATTTTAACAACAGCATGCAGTAGTCCTAGTTAAGTTAAGTAATTATCATTACCGTATTGTATCTGGATCCTAATTAAGTCATACATTTTATTTTTTACTTTCATTAAAGGCATGCGATTTTTTTTTGATTTCCACAAAAAGCATGCAATTTTATTCTTAATTCTAGCTTTTAAAGGCATGTCAATTTATTCCAGTGAAGGAATGCAATTGATTTCTGAGTCTCAATGAAGAAATGCAATTGATTTCTGAGTCTCAATGAAGAAATGCAATTGATTTCTGATCGAGTCTCAATGAAGAAATGCAATTGATTTCTGAGTCTCAATGAAGAAATGCAATTGATTTCTGAGTCTCAATGAAGGATTGCAACTGATTTC
>JAVFBX010250778.1:0-10049 GCA_034783855.1 Mopalia kennerleyi | reverse complement strand
ATTATGAACATGATTGTTATGGTACACCGTCCTTAATGGGTACAAAATGGAATTTAATCATTATTTAAAACCACTTTCTTTGTATGTTCAACTTATCGACATCCAGTGTGCAGTTTCTTTTTTGACTGAGTTTATTTAAATATACATCAACTATCAAATATTACAAGCAACATAGCTAAGAATAAAGCATACTTCATGACAATGTCGTGGATGAGCAGAGTGACGGATGTTGTTGTGCCACGGTCAAGGCGTTGAAAACAATGTGAGTTGTGCTTCGTTGTGTTAGACTTTGGGGGTTGGTCGGGACCTGGGTTCGGTAGACTGTTTGGGGGGCGGCGGTACAACAACGACACGAGGATCGATCGAGCTATCTCCCTTGAGAAACACAGTATATATGACGCTGCGCTGTGGACATCCGGGTATTTTCGCTAGCATTTGCTAGGACATCGAAATGAAGGATTGTGATGATCATGTCGTGGGAAGTGGATGGGTAAACAGTATAGATGGCGCTGTGCTGTGTTTTGTACGGTTGCAGCCTTGACACCCCGAAACGCCGCAGAACGCTGCAAGACGCCGTAGAACGCCGTACAGGTGCGCCGACGGGGCTGGTGTGCGAGTTAGAAGGTCATCTCCACCACCATAAACCACCCCACCACATGCTGTGTCGACCGTGGTGGGGTTGAGGGTGTCCTAAAGGAGATCACGTCTGGGTCGTAGCATACCATGGACGTTACCGCTCAACGGTTCTCTCAACTCTCTGCTTGTGGGACCGTGTGATGGTGGGGCCGCCATGGTGGTGAGGTCGAGAGATATAACCCCACAGCACACCATGTCAACTCACGTCACATCTCGTCAACACTCGCGAGAGACGTGCATCACGGGAAGCTACCAGTACCCCAAGACACCACACACGCCGTGTCCGCCATGCTGCTGATAAGTAGCGAAGGGGGATCACTCCTCCTTTTGTTGTTGTGACCTCACATTTCAACTCTCGTCACATATCTACCACTCTCGCATGGAAATAAAAAATACAGCAGCATGTTGAGGTACGTTGCATGAACCATCACATGAACAAGATGGTCCCCACACTGGCACGCAAAGCATCACGGGAAGACACCTTCACCATATATCATTATGTAGTGTCCATCTTCAAAGGCGAGGGGGCCAGCGGCCGTGGCTTAGCGGTTGGTGAATGTGCTTCCTAAATCTTACTTCGATGTGCCGTTCACAGTATAGAGTTCGTCTGTCGACCCTCAGGTGTATGAGTAAGTGACACGACGTGGCTTCGAAAACCGCAGGGGTGGTTTTACGAGATTTCCTCCCGGTTTTTCCACCGTAATTAGTCAAGGAACAGTGTGAAGTGGACAATCCGTCGTCAAATAAGTGAAATACCCTTGAGTAAAACGTTAAACCCCAATCAAACAAACAACAATCAAAGGCGAGGCGGCCGTGGCTTAATGGTCGAGTGCGCGCTTACTACACCTGCTTCGATGTATCGTTCATCGGATCGAGTCCGCCTGTCGTCCTTCAGGTATTGGAACTAGTCACACATTGTGGCTCCGGCAATTCTGCGAGTAGTTTTTACGAGGTTTACTCCTGATTTTGTACCGTAATACGGCAAAGTGCAGCGGTAAGGTGGCAATCCGTTGTCATATAAGTGAAATACCCTTTTTCAATACACAAATTTCACCTGTAGCCGACGTAAATTATTGCGGTGATAAAAAATCGCCCCGTCTGCACCCGGCTTAATGAAGACAGTTTGCTTTTAACTTTAGGAAGTGACGTCAGCTGTTCAAAAATACAACGAATTTAAAAATATGGTAAATGTTAGCTAACACAAAATATGTTTTTTTCATACTGAGACTTTTATTGGTTTCAGACTTTTTAAACAACAAAAAATATCTCAAAATATACACTTAAGCACCATTGCGGTGTTTGTTTTTAATATATATGTATATGCATAAGTATTTCTCAATTTAAAACCGAGAACTAAGCCAATACTGGCCGTGTTGTGCAAAAGCAAAAATACACTGTTTTCATTTATATTCACATTTGCTGATCAGACCCAGACCCTGTTCCAATAAGGTAGGTAGTAGCGAGGTTAAACATAAAATAGAAACGAATCCTTGAACTGCGCAGCTATGGAAATGGAGATATTATTTTGTTATACAAAAGTTTAAAAACAGTCCAATATCAACATACAAAAATCGTTTTTATGTTAGACCCAATTTATCATAATGTCAAAGTCGGTACGACACTTTCGATATGCTAAAGTAATCATCTAGCGTTATGCAAAATTAAAACTGGCAATGTCTTTCAACTTTGATGAAGAAATCCATGAAAGCTTACTGAAAGTCTATTGTCTTGTCTGCTCATTAAGACATCAATCTACAAGTGAATACAATTAACGAGTGATGTGAATACATTTGACGAAAAGCAATAACACATGAAAAAACACCGTTCAATCCTAGTACATACTTTATGCTAGACTACAGCTTTTAGACGACGAGCTATGTTTGTGTATGTTTGTTTGTTGTTGTGTGTTTTTTTGTTTAGTATTGTTTAAGGTCGTTCTCAAGTGTAATTCATTGATATGACGACGGATTATTCACTTCAAACGGCTCCTTGTCTAATTACGGTGGAAACCCGTGAGGAAACCTCGTAAAAACCAACTTAGCGACTGCCGGAGCCACATTGATCGACTCCGTTATATAAATGATGGTCGACAGACGGACTCGATCCCGTGAACAGTAAATCGAAGTAGGACAAGTAAACGCACAAGCTAACCACCAAGTTGCGGGCCCGGAATCAAGCGAAAAGAACATAAGTTTGACGGTTAAGGGCATTATCAAACTACATATTTAATCCCCCAAAAAAACCCAGTCTGACTAAACTATAAAAGAAAACGGATTCATTCGGAGCAGTCACAATTCTGGTCGCTCACATTGAGTTTGAATGGTACAAATTTGGAGCAGTAAAATTCCCTTATATAAATGAGGCACAGTGAACTGCTGATTTCATTCAATAGACGAACCAGTTTTATTACCAACTGTTATATTTAAAATTAAATAATTGAATCGACATGCCATAGACCGTTGTTATCATAACCTGGTATTTCTCATTTACTAAAAGTGTCGATATTTCACATGCTGAATTGTAATGTTTTATAGAAACTGATCCAAAATGTCCAAATACTTATTTAAAAGCATTACTGATAGCTAGGGCATAAACTTGTTTATCTTCTGATGATATCTAATGCAATGCGCTCCACAACATAGCATAGTATTGCCAATGCGACAAATCCGATGAACATCAGAAAAACTCCCCGCAAGCGGTCGAGGTTCAGCATGTACTTTGAGTTTTTTCCGTTTAGTCCCTTGTTACAGTAAAACGGTCGGTCCAACCACTTCTTCTTCAGCGAGTCAATAAACCCTGCTTCAATCATTTTCTGAAGACTGAAAAAAAAAGAGTAAAACTTGAACAACACCATCAATAACCAGGACCATACAACCATTCTTATGTTCTTGATAACCAGTTGTTTCCAGTATGTTTGATTTGGGTTTAACACTGTTCGTGAGGGTATTACTTTCATATGACACGTGTCAGTCCCAATAAATGAAAGAAACTAATCCCGACAACAAAGGACAGAAACAGGTTAATCACAGGAAGAAATACAAATATTTCACAAATAAATCGGATTCATGTTTTGACTTAGCATCGAGGGCACAAGATTAACATGAGCGCCTTCGAAACCCTCCGCAGTTTCCTAAATAGCTTGCGAGACGGTCTCAACACCTACTCGTTTGAAAGGCTAATATGATTGTTTTTGCCAATACACATATACCACGGTTAGTGATTTAAATACTAGTAATCTTCGTATGACGTGTTGACATCAACAGTTACCTTACTTTCAAATTTTAACATTTTAGATTGATCCAATGTTTATTATTGCCGTTACATGAGTTAAGTATTTTCGTATTTGGGATAAAACATATTCTAGTTCAGAAATTTGTTGCAGCTTGAAACCCGTCCTGGAATCCAAACCCAAGCCTCCCACAGTTATTACCGACTCGCTAGCAATACATGACCGCCATCTAGACCATGCACTCAACCTACGAAAACAGAAGGTTAGCCAGCTTTATTAGCGGACATCCACTAACTCTTTGGTAAGAGAGTGACACAGATCCCAATGCTAGAAGTAATGAATGGCTTTGTGTCACCGGCTTCCATTTTGTAGCAGGTCGGGCAGCTGAATGGTTTAAGTGGCCAGTAACTGCAGTACTAACTATGATAGCCGTTGGTTCGATTCCCGGATAGGCGGCAATATGTAAATATTTTCTGAACTAGAATCTGTTCAAACAAAGAAATTGTTATGCCAAAATAACGAAAATATTGTTAGATTAGTAGGCTGAGACGCTAACCACTAACATACGACTCCGGACAATAAATTATACACGGATAAAATGTCATTCACAAATTCACACATTTAAGTTGGAGATGCTTAACTTTCACTTTCATGCATGCTTAAAAATTACAATTTACTGACTTTACAGATCAAAACCACTAAAGTTGATATTTGGGGGCCATTTTATAGACTTCAATCATTGTGGCCAAAACTCAGCGAAGTCTTCTGAACAGGCCCTATTTAGACAACATTTGGATCAACTGTGCATAATGCAGGTCATTTGGTTAGTGGTGGAGTAATTAGTCTGGGACTTGAGTAATATTTATCAACAAGATTATTGTACAACAAGGAATTGGAGCACATTTGTATATCGTCTAATAATTAACAGTATAATAGGGGTTACCTTTGGTCAATTGCTTTCTTAAATGGGGAGTTCTTCTGAATTGGAAACGCATTGGTATGGTGTTGAACTTTCTCTTCTGCTATTCGGACTTGTCCGCATGATAATGCCACGAGGTATTGCAAATCGACCGTGACACCGATGTAACATGCACTGCCACTCATTACTTTTCGTAATATTTTCTCTTCATCACTAGTTGACTGCTCCATTCGGTTGAAGATTTTCTGGTACACAGGTTCTTTCGAAAACTGAAGAAAAAAAGCCACAACTATGTTGGATGTCTGGTGTGGGAGACTGTTCACAATTGAATCGCCCACAAGTCATTCGGGAACGCCAGACATCTCTAGAAAACTTGCTGTAGTTGTTTATTATTCGGTCTGAGTTTCATATATTTAACTTTATTCACCAAAGGTAAGATTCATTTAGCTTTAGTAAAATTTACATAATTTGAGGCGGGATTATTATACCTGAGAACTTGTTTTGTCCCAGAAGATGGTTTATGCGACAAAATATTTGTTTACATAGTGTTAATTATATTTACATTTGTATAGTAAATATATATACCTTTCATTGTAAACTAGGCTGATAATGCAACAAAGGAATCTTTCAGTTAAGATTTTTTTTTAAAAAGATCAAACGATATGTTTTAGATAAATAGCCTTGACATTATACTGTTGAAGGGAAAGACAAATGATTTTCGATCTCAGTCTATTTTATTTTTATTGCATATTTTAAAGACAACCATCTGTATTGCATTTTTTCTCGAATTAGCATAACAAAGCTTTGAAAGGCCGGCGATAGCGGCAGATCAATTTCCAACATTCACCACAGGTTGAGATAGGCCGGACGAATAATCGAAACGAATGAATTAGCCCTAAACACTGTGCAACGGCAGCAGTTGATAGATTATTACAAGTGCGCTAGTTTTGAAATTATGGTGAATTTACCAGAACAAATGGACCAAAATCTGTTAATTATTTCTCCATGGGTCAATCTCCAAAAACCTACACAAATCCACACGCGTGCTAATTGCCCCCCAAATCCTGGTAAAAATGGTCACGCAAGACAAGTGATTGTTCTCGAGGATTCTTGAAGTATGCTATCACATGGACACACTGGTGACGAACCGTGTTTTCGAACAATGACGTTAGTCCCGCTTGCTAAATTAACTAATTTTAACCGGCTATGTTCACTCGAATGCACGAACAATACAGATGGTGATCTGTGAAAATATGCAAATAAAAAATAAAATCAGGTCGAAAATCAGTGGTCTTTCCCTTTAACGTATATAAATCTAAATTCTATGGTGATAGGGTATGTATAGATTATAATTAGGAGATCTGGTAGAGTACTGATGGTTGTCATATTGGCGAAAAAGGAGCATTTGATGAATAGTAGTCTGTGATGGAAGAATTCACGAATAAACAAGATACATTGTTCAATTTATAAATATCAAATATTTAAAGCTGTTTAAATATAGAAGCAGAGGGCTATAATTTGCGAGAAGCTTTTATGATCTGAATAGCCTATAAACATCACAGTACAAATACAGAATATTAACAGGACAAAACAAAAACTTCACAAACATATCGGGTTCCGCTTCCTCTTTAGGTAAGAAGCACCGGGGCAACAGGAATCTTTCTACAACCAACCACCCTTTTTGACGAGCAAAGGTTGGAGGTGTTTTTTTTCTAAAGTATTGTCCCACAGGGCGTCAGCACAAGTTAAAAAAGGATATATTAATTAGTGACAATAAAGGAGAAAAGTATGTCTGTTCAGGCTGTTTCTGGTGTCGCTAATAAAAACACAATTACATGGTCTGCAAATAAATTAAATCGAAGGAGCAAATAAGAGGAAATCTTTATTTTATATTATAAATAAGATAGGACCGATCAATGATAGAGGGTTGACCACAGCAATTGTGTCGATCTTTCTAAAGTAAAGTTCCAAGCTATTTTGAAAAAAAGTTTAGCTGTCTGCACGTTACATATATAATGTTACTCTATTAATAATGGTCATTTACCAACATCAATGTTTATTCGCCCACGTCCCCATGTTTATTATTATAGATATGCTAAACCTTCACTGACCATATATTTGGCTAACATGCTGTGTGGACAAAGAAAAACATTTGCAGTTACTAACTTGAAATAACATCCAACTACTTGATCCCTCAAGAGCAATAACACCCAAGTCCGTCCTTTCACTTAAATCTTTCAGACTCTCAATATTTTTGACGGGAGTGGATACCGTGAGCACAGCAGTCAGATGAGCCGTGTAGATGGCCACAATGAGAAGACTGAAGGCAAACCAGAATGCTAGAAGACACCGCGCTGAAGTGGAGCGGGGCCAAGATTGGACTCCTATAACAAAACATAGTTTTCAACGACATTTCAGAGGGCCGATTAAGGGCTTGCTGTCCCCGTTGGTCGATATTCAGAACACCCGTTGCATTTAGTATTCTATGCAGACGAATATAAATCGGTTACATATATATGTGTCAATTTTTGGAAAGCTTAAATACTCAGGATTACACATATAAGAATGTGATGAAAATCCAATTGTTGTTTCTAAAAATATTGCAAATTGAGAAATGTCAACAGACACAAATTTACTGCCTTTTTAATGGTTCATTTCTCAAAGTGCAAAAACAATCGTCCTTGAAATAGTACACGGTGCCTCATTCTTTTTAATTTTGATAAGAACGATCTCAATGGAGTTTTTTGTCTATCCACCTTGGCAAGTCTTATAGCAATATCAAATACAGCTTTCAGAAACCACGAACTTCTTACACAAATTATGCACTGCTTACTAGATCGCTTTTTACCCTTCACAGTGCTACAAATTTGAAGTCTCTCACATGCATAGTTTTCTAGAAATACGCCTTGGAAATTGTAGAGACTGCTTAAAACTGAAGTACATGATATAGGCAATTAAAGTCTTGAGATTTAACTATATAATCAAGGGAAAACTAAATTATATGGTCCATTTAACTGTTTGCAATCATAATTCCGAATGATTTTTATTCACAAACGTATAGTTTGAATACCAAACTTTTAATCCATGCATTAACAAAAATGTGTTCATTTTCAGCCCAAGGTGACCAGCAAGACATTAAATCTGGTGTGTTCAACCTATATACTATGTCAGCTTAAGCTATTTAGCCTGAAATATTCTTTAATTACTTTTATTAATGAGCAAAGCGAGTTCTTTCATTTATTGGATGATTTTCTCTCCGGCAGATACCAACATAACATTAAACAAATGAAGTAAATTTATAGTTTCATTTTGGTGTGGAGGCACATAACGTCAAGGTAACCCTCGATTACCTGGCGTTGTAAAAACCTACCTTGTTCTAAAAATGCAGCAATGACATCGAATAGTATATCCATCGTCGAAGGCATCTGATTATCTGTATTATGTTGGTGTTCTGTTAAGCCGCTCACGATGACGAGTGTGACAGTTGTTGATATACCAAATAGGAGAATAAGCACCCACACCTTTGTGGAAAAGGACTTCACAAACTGAAATATGTCTGTCTGTCTCTCTGGGTTTGGGGTAAGAATTGAAAATGAGTTTTCGATGAATGGTATGGTATAGTCCACGACCTCGGATCTCTCCATGTTCACAGTGAATAGATCAGCACCTAACACTATATCCTAAATATAAAGAGAGCGGAAGAGGTTGTCAAATCAGTCTATTTTAGAAACGATACGACAGGTAAAATTCTTATGGTTGGACAGCTTTGCAATAGTCACGAACACATTCTATAGATGCGATAAAAACTGTCAATATTATGTACAAACTATTAAGCAGCCAAACTGGGTTGGTATGAATTTTACAAGAACATATAGTTCAACTGAGATTGTACATGTTTTAGGTAGGATCGAATTTACTGAGATTCTTTTGACACATGTGCAAAAAGCATTAGGTACAGTTCTTTGTATCTGCTCATTTTTGTTGGAAGATGCTTTCTGGAGATTTCGTTCTCTCAAAAGCTGCTCGTTGGTTATTATGAGGCTTCATAATCACCCCAGTATTGGAACTTAACCTGGTTTAAACGCTGCTTTTTGCACGGCCCTAGAATTCTGAGAGCGTCGCGACGTCTCACCAGTGAAGACGTCGATGATGGAAAGTCGTGGCTTTATGGCGTGGAATGTGGGTCTAGATATGCTGGCAAGGGAAGTGAATCCATCATTGAAATAAGATACTCTGTCGTAACATCGTTAATGAGTCTCTGTCTCAATTAAGAACCAAGCAGATTATGCCACCTGACATCTCTTCATTTATGGATGAAATATATTTCCCAAAGAATGTTTGAAATAGGTTCTCACTGGATCTTTTCTAATAAAATTTGCATATATCTGATTATTGAAAAATTACTGAAAAATGATTCAGAGTAAAAAGTTTTTTCAATTGGATGAAATATATCCAATTGATCCAATATATCCCCTCAACCACAAATAGAATGTCTTCCACTCCAATGCTGATTAAATGCATATTCTTTTCGATTGATTTGTTTCTTATTTTGATTCTTTCACTGCAAAGAGTGCAGTCTCTTTGGAAGAAAAAAAACAAGAAATATTCAACAAAAAATACCAAAAAAAAAATACAAAAAAACAAACAAAACAAAAATACGTTGGATAAAAGAGATTTGAGTATAGGTTCACGCCACAGCGTAGCTGAAATACCGCTGAATGTGGCGTTAAGCACCAATCAATCAATCAATCAATCAATCCACTTCAATGACTTCAAATCTATCATTATTTACTAAGTTATAAAATATAGTTACCTCACGATATATCATTCCTATGATTCCAGTCCAAGTACCGTTATCCAAGGGATGTCCATAAAAACCGTCTGCTGGTTCCACAAAAACACACCTACAATGTAAAAAGCTTTTCTAAAGCTTTAAAAAAAGCCGCTTTAAATGTTAAAAATAACTTTCATTCATTTATATATATATATATATTAACAGAAATATAAGAATATAAATAGGGGAAACTGGATAAATGGGGATGAAGTAATGCTGGAAAAGGTTGTGTGCTATGGAAATTGTTGTACAAAGACGTCTTGAAACTTGCTTCTAAACAATCGAAATTTAGGTGTGTAACCTTTTAAATTTTGTTTTAATTTTCTAATAAATTGTGACATATGAGGTTTAAAAATCAGTGTTCATCTGATCTCCTGTACGGCGTATACAACGGCAATTATACCAGAAGATTGCAGCCCTTTAATACTTGG
>JAVFBX010250767.1:0-10050 GCA_034783855.1 Mopalia kennerleyi | reverse complement strand
AAATAGTCTATAGGTCTCGTGACGTACGTTAGGCACTTATTTTGAAAAGAAAGATATTTGATTGGTCAATATTTGTGAAGCTCTTCTGTTTAGTGATAAAAGTACCAAGACATGGCCGCGTGAATGAATTTTCCTGAGTTCAAGCATTACCCAATGTTGAAGATCGAATTATAAAATGGATATAGCTCTATTATAAAATTAGAGAGCAAAATTCAACACGAGAAATGATGCCCGTTTGACCTATATGCATTTTATTGCAGCCCGGAGTTTCACTTTAAATGCTTTGGCTTTATGGAATAGTAATGCAGAATTTGTATACGTTTTCCAATCAGAATGATTTTGTTGTGACATTAAGACTTCCAGAATACAAAATGCTTGCCTTAGTCTTGTGGCTCTTGTCTATACATGCTTTATTTTTTCAAACTGCACAAATTAAGTCCGACATTTTTAAAACGACTGGCCAAATTCATGAGCCACAATTAACGCACATTGTCATTTCGGTCTTCATTGTCAGAACTTTCGAGGCCAAATGCGGCCCCTTGAGCCTCGCCTATTGGGCTGTAACGCGCCAACCACCTACCTGTTACAAAACATTGCATTCCTTTTTATCTTGTTCATTGCGCTTGCTATGGCGCTTACTTCGATTGTACGTTCACTACACCTGTATAATTTATAACAGTTTACATATATGTGTCAATGATGTTTACCTTTTGTATTTAAGCGCTCGGCGCACCTGTGATATCAAAACTATGAAATACTTCTGTCAACACGATTTCTCCTAAATCCGGTTGATTAAACGCAGTTGTGTGTATGTTAATATGGCGGAATTGCGATAGGATGATATCGATTTGAGATCATTGTGAACGACACGAAGCTGTCGGATACGAGTTCTATCATGTCAAATTATAGTGATTAAAATACAGAAATATAATGAACTATAATAAAAATGTATGCGTGCCATGATTGCCATAAAAACAACTTTTCAATTTTGCTAAATGATCTGTAATAATGGTTCATCCGCGAGCGTTTATGTAAACTTAATATAACATTATATCAAAAGATACATTAATCACTAATCGAACAGAAAATAATTGATATAATGGACATGTGTACACGATAGGCACGCAATGCTACTCAGTATTGAATAAAAATCTACTTTATGTTTCGTTTAATGGTTTCTGATAATGATCTGCACACATTTTCAATAAAATCAATAGCGTAATGTAAAATATTATAATTGTCACGCACATTCAACGTGCAATGGCAGCCATGCTCCGATCAAAATTAACTTTGCTACTCTAATTTAATCTAAAACACAATATGTTTTCCATTGATGACTATAATATTATAACTAGTGAACGGCTATGCAAACAAGAAGCCTAATGCAAAGGTTTATTTTGCTAGAATTTACCAAATACGAGTTGATTTGAACAACGTCTGGACCAAATTATTTTAACAACCGTCAAATGGTTGACAGCTTTCTACAACGCTAGGCCTATATATAGTCATTAGCACATTTGAAAATCATTTCATGGCATGGGGTGCTTTCTTATGAATTCCATCTCTTAAACGAGACTGCAAAACATTGCCTTTGCTATAAGTTTTTAAATATAGACTTACACAGTTTATTTTCAATCTCTGTAGTAAAAAATACAAAGTTATCAGATCCAGATTGTCCGAATAACCCAAACAATCATTTTTTTTTTTTGCAATTGTGGTTAATTTCTGGATACAAAACCCTCCACTAATTTAGTGACCGCATGTGAATGCTTCCCACAGAGAAAGATTTGATAATACTTCGGGGTCGTTATGTCAAAAGCTTTGAACTCCAACACCCCCCACCCCCGTCCGCGCCCCCCTCCCCCGCCACACACACCAACCTCCACTTATTTAGTGACCTTATGTCAATGCTTCCCACGGAAAAAAATTGGCTGCCTTTAGTTGCATGATACTTCGGGGTCTTTCTGTGGAAAGCGTATGTCAATGCTGCCTACAGAGAAAGATTGACCGCCTTTACTTGGGTGATACTTCGGGGTCGTTCTGTCGAAAGCCTTGATAGAACCCCCGCCCCCTCCCCCTACCTCCACTAATTTAGTGACCTTATATCAATGCTTCCCATAGAGAAAGAGTCGCCGTCTTTACTTTATTCGGGGTCGTTCTGTCAAAAGCCTTCGTAGCTCAGTCGGTTGGAGCTCTGGCCCTGCTAGCCTGATTCCTAGGTAAGAATCCGGATGCAGGCCATTTTGTAACCATCAAGTACCATCTAGCTTTTCAACGCAGACTGGGAACTTTGGGATAAACTCGCCCCATCCCCGTTTAACCATAAAGTCACGAGTTGGCGCCTTACTCCTAGCCACAGTTACTAAAAATCAAGCTGTTTACAAATTTGTATTGATTGGAAATGTTTTGATCTACGGCAGATTGACATTATAGCGTAGTCCTGGTGTATTTATACAGCTGTAATTTGTCTGACTACGACCGCACAATTTATATCATTTTGGCGAATATCACTACATTCAAAATGGTCCTGGTTTATGACCAAGGAGGCTGTACACCAGTCATGGAGGTAAGACGCCGATGGTTTAAATCAAATAAGTGCAAGGATGTCAAGTGTTCTTCATCTACAATAAAACATATGTACACGGTGTTACATACAATAATAAGTGAGTGGCGGCTGAAATCAAGAAGGTCAAGGGAAAATCTATGATGGACAAACAAAAACTGATAAGAGCTGCATTCTCATGTGTTGTGTCTTGTGTTGATAACGTTTTTAATCATTAGTATTTCTGCAAGAAAATGGCAACTCAGTGTAAAGCGTCTGAAATTTACTTTATCAAATATTATGGTAAATATTCGGGACTCACTATGCGGCGAGCCTCCGTAGCTCATTCGGTATAGCAAGTTGGGCCTGTAACCCAAAAGTCCCGGGTTCGAATCTTGGCGGAGGCAAGCAAACTTTTTTCTCTTCATTTATTCAATATGTATTATTGTATATACATGTATGACATTGAACTAGCCAAACATGAACTATTGTCGACTGGTGGTCGATCTCAGGTGACAAGGTTCCATGGTGCGTGATTTTAATTACGCAATATTTATTATGCTGATAGATAACATTGGATATGCTCGGTGGAGCAAACTCAATCAGCTAAACCTCGCAAGATTCTCGTAACTATGGTTTCATCACTACGCTCGCTCCGGCTATAGATGTATGAATATGTGTCAAAATCATACATTTTGTTCGCCGGAAGCCTGTTTACCACCGTAGGGACACTATTCCGCACATCTTAATACGCCCAGCGAACTTAATATGGTTTAAAATAAGACACCTTTAGTTATGAGAGTAGTTTATGATCTGAACTAAATACATACTTAATCTGTGAAATATGTGTACACAACGCGGATTATATTTAATAATAATAATAAAACTTTATTTATTGAGGATTACATAATAAAATGTATACATAATAAATAAATATATTTATCAATTGATTTGAAAAAAAAAATGCATGTTGTAATGGCCGCGATCGTTTGTAGTCCGAAACGATGAGCGCGGAACGTCCAAGGACTTCCTAGAAGGAACAAACTAGGAGAGAGTAAAAGGGGGGTGGAGGTTGTCTTGTCCCTCCCACTTCCCTGAGACCGCCACGGGAAATAACCACCCAATCGCAGTTTGTAAATGTACTTCTTGTTAACAGTTTTAAATTTGTTCGTCCTAATAGAGGGACTAACTAACACAATAGCATGTCATAAGAGCATGTCATAAGAGATGACTAACTAACACAATAGCATGTCATAACGACTTTCACGAAAAAAAAATATACCACCCTCAAAACCCATCATAGGCCAAGTTTTTCCACATTTTTACTTCATTTCAAGCGACCTTGACTGCGTTTCCTTTTGTTTGAAATAAAGTTGAGCGCAAATCGTTTTCAATCTTTAGTGCAACAAAATTGTCTGCCAGAGGCTGATAATCTAGAAAAAAGAGTATTTTAGTGGACATGATTGAGTTATTCTCGCTGTTGGGATACTATCACTTCGCTGGGCCGTGAAAGATGTGTGACCATGCATAGAACTTGTATATTTTGCTGAACGGAAGCCTGTTAACCGGTATATGCACACTGTCCTCACATTTAAATAAACATAACGAATTCTATAAGGCTTGAAATACGCAAATTTTATTTACGAGTACAGTTTGTGCTGAACCCAAAATGGATGGCAACTGCATGCGAGTTCTTTATAAATAAGGCGGACTATGGTATCAGTTATTTTGACGTCATCATGGCGATGATCGTTTTACATCCGAGGTGGTGTAAACAATAGATTCGAGGATATTAAACTCCTTAGATTAAGCATAATTAAGCCAAGCTTAATGAATAAAAACAAACAACTCATATTTCAATATTTGAAACCAATACAACTACAAAACTCCAAGCTTATAAACGTTTAAAGATAAACAAAGCATGTGAAGGGATATTAGACTTGTATTAATATTTGTGTTATATTGTCATCGGAAACAGTCCTTTTTGTGATAAGAGCCGCGTATCAAGTTTTATGTAAATTCTTTTAGAGGCATATAACAGTCAGAAGTACATATAAGGTGGAAAGGATGGATTATGTTTATGGGAGGGTTTAACGTAGGCTACTAGCGTTAGAGTTATTTACCAGAATAGACCAGAATTTATATGTCTATATATGTTTTCATCTTAATAACCACGACATGTACTCGGCCTAGTTTGTTCACAATCTAGTTGACAGTAGAACAGGTGCGTGGATCGCTTATAGCTCGACACACACGGCAAGTATAACTCGGGCCTCCAGTTCACATCGTCTTACTCGGGACATTGGGTGACTGATGAACGGTTGGTGTCTCTCAAGGGTGACCGTTTGGCCATGACCGATCCGAATTAAGGAATGGGCAGAAGGAAGTGAAATTAAGCGGCTCTGTCGGAGTGGTCACGCCTCGTTACTGCCTGATAAGGTAGACCTATTGTTGTCTTCAGGTGGCCACACATGCATACGCTTGATTATATCAAGTCTGGGTGACTATAAGCCCCACATTTTCGTGACTCAACGTGGTTGTACCGCATGGGCCGGTGTTGCAATACACCTGTACAGAAAAAGGGTTACCCCGGCTGTTAATATCTGGACTACGGAGGAATTTATCAGCTGTAATCCACAGGTGTATGGAAAGTAACATTCAGGTCTCGCTATTACGCCAGGTGAGGTAAAACACCTTCTGCGATTCAACTAGGGAAAGTTATCGCGCAAGCAACATCTGTTTTCTGTTTTCGATGTGTAACTTTCGTAGTAAGCAGAATGGACAACATGAATGGTGACCTGCCTTGGTAACCATAACTGCGTGTTCGGTGACAAATTGGAACACTAAAGAACTATTGAGTATCGGTTTAATGTCGGCCTATTTAGAGCTGTCATACCTGCGACTTGATTAAAATCCAGTTGAGAATTTTGAAAAAAACTAAAAATGAATAGGCGATCCTACGATTTGATGAAGGGAAAGACGCGGGACGCTACGTGTCAATGGAGTTCTCAGTCATATAGCCTACAAGGAATCACTAAGAGTTTTGCGCTCCCCATGGTAATAAAGTCCGACGTCTCGTCGTGTACTTTGGACGGACAGGATTTAAAACTGAAACTAGCAGAGCAGCCCATTCTGTTGTATAGCACTCGGACAAAAACAAAAATGGTGGCCAGGCACCTGCAATATGGTAAACACCAGGATATTTTCGATAAGAGGAAAACTGGTGGAGAAAAACTGATAATCCCTGAAGATTATCCGGGTATGTGTATTTTAGAAATAATTAGATTACTTCCTTGAATGTCTATCAATGTATATATGTCCCGTCAAACGCAGAATTGCATTGGACAGTTGGCAACTTCATTCTTTCATTCGTTGCTGCCAATTCTTTCGTTTGTTAGATGTGGCTATTTCATTTTTGTTTGAGGTCGTCCTTTCATTAATTGGTTAAAGTGTAAAATGTGCATAGAAAAAAAATCATTTTATGCTTTGTGAATAATTATATCGATGCTAACCTGCTGATACAAAAATAAGCTGCTGTGACGTAGAAACTCTATGTCTCGGAAAACACTTATATTGTCGTAGCCGTAAAATTATACTCTACCAAGTTACAGATTTTGTTTAAACTAGATCTGCTAAGAGGAATTTACCCTTGTATTCTTTACAATAGGCAATGACATATTAGCCTAAGGGGAACTTTGCGCAACGACGCACAAGTGTCTATTGTGCTTAGAATTTGTCAAAGGTGTCACACACTTTCTAAAGTCAAACAAAACTCAATTTCCTCTCTGCTATAATGACTGTAGGAAATACCTGCCGCTAAGGCATATAAGTGCCACGTTTTTTAACTTGGAACTTAGCATTTGGTTGGGGTATAATGGAGAGGGCGATAAAGGGCTAAGGACATGGGTGTTACTGTAGATTTATGGCGGGGCTTGGTGGCTATATGTCATGTAACAGGATAACTATAAGTAACTAACAACCTGTTTCATGTTATTAAAATTTTCCAGGTCTACCTGTTTTTAACCAAGTGTATTCTAGCTGCTTTAATATGCTAATCTCGTTAATTGTAAAGTTAGAAGTTAATTTATAAGATATCGTCTGCATTAAACCCCCAACTTTTTATTTGAAAAGATCTTTATCGGTTGAATAATTTCAAATATTTAAAGCACGATATTCTTTTCAAATACTTTTTTTAACCTGCATTCCGGTTGATAACGGAGACGTTTGATTACCTGAGCTAATTGGTATAAACGCATATAGCATTTGTTCAGTCATCCGTAAGACTCTGGTTCGAGCCTAGTGGATACATTAAACAGTTCTTTTATACATTATATACTGCGACAAGCATGCGATATGAGTCTTCCTTAGATAGCAAATGCTAGATGGGGAAATTTCTATCAGGACTCTATTTCGCGCAGTCGTCATTAACATTATATATACATTAAATGAAGAGAAAGACAATTTTGCTCGCCTCCAGATTGATTAAAACTCAGGTCTTTGACAATATAGACATATATTTGCAAAATAAACGTAAGTCAAACTTTGAGATATGACTATCAATGCATTTTTAGTCGCTTTATTTCGGTTTAAATAACTTTCGACAGGAAGATGTAGATGATTATAAATAACGAAATGTAGAAAAATATGGCTGTAATGGAAACCCCTTAAGGTTCTGCAGTCGTGGCTCTGGTGGAACCCTTTTTGGTTCTGTATGGAAACCCTCACATGAACTGTTCTAAGTATTTCTCCCGTTCTTCTTAAATAAAATAACCGTTTTTGTCGTAATGGTTCCGTCTAGAACCACCCTCTCTTCTAAGAAAACCCTCAAATAACTTTAATTATAAGAAAATGGTTAGCATTTATCAGAAATGCCACTTTGGTCTAGTATGTGAATCACACTGGTTCGAGATATCGACTAATTCAAAATCGACGAATCCTCTTATTGTCATGCTAAACTGTCTGATATAGCTTTCGGCATAGATCTTATTCTCGAGTTGTTATCAGTAGACTACAGGAATCTGTAAAACAAGAAGGAATGTATATTTATCTGATATAGAAAATAGGTTATAAATATGCAGCATACAGAGATGCTCTGGTATTAGGTATGATACTCTCAATGCCAAATGAGTGTTGTTTAGAAACAGAAAGTAACTGGCCCATTAATTTAAAGGATAATGACGAGTTAAAGGATTAGGATTGTGGATTGTGAAAGTAACTCCTATAAAGGCAGCTTATTGATCAAGACCACGGATGGACAATTTCCACATTGGTGTCATTAGTTTTAGAAAGTATGTTACGTGGTCTTTCTTATGGCATTGAGATCCTCGTTTTAATTAACATATGCTCTTCATATATTAAATCCTAATGTAACGCTTAAACTATTGTCTCGTTTGATGTGGTAGCGTATGTTTTTACCACGATAAATATTGTGGCTATTTTTGTATAACTTATATAAGGTTATTATATAAGACTTAATTGCCAACCGCTTGAACAAGTCTAATGTATATAGTAATATATATTTCTAAATTTTAATAACACGGTTCAGGGATGCGTGTCGATTAATTAAAAGCGATGAATCCTCTCATATTCTTGATAAACTCCCAAGAACAAATTTATAAATAGATCTTAATCTCGAGTTGTTATGGGTAACCTACAGATAACTCGAGAGAAAGTAATGACCATGTACATGGCATAGAAATTATGTGATAAATATGTTACAAACAAGATATCCAGTATGGGGTAAGAATAAATCAACATATACTGTGATTCCGACTGAATAATTTGACATAGTAGACCAAAGTCACAACTCCTAGAAACGACAAGATACTCATGTTTAAGTTTCTATATTTCGGCTTATTAAACCATCATCAGGAAATTAGGAAATTTCCTGATGATGGTTCACTTAAACTTAAACATGCGTATCTTGTCGTTTCTCGGAGTTGTGACTTTGGTCTACTATGATAAATCAGCACGCAAACTGGTATTTCAGAGAAATATAAATTAAGCAGAATATATCCGCTTAATAGAATTAGAGTTATATTATTTCATTTTATAAGTTGTATGATTCAGCAGGATGTACTTTTTGTTTTACTATGCCTATAGTTGTGAAGGATATTGGAGTTCCTATGTTATCACAGGGTATCATTTATAATCGCTATGTCCACATTAAAGTTGATCTATTTCCGTTATGCAAAAAACCGGAAGCGTTTATGAGTAATAATTAATCATCGAGCTAAGTTGACGGGAATACTTAAATGTAAATACGACATGGTTAGATATGGCGCCTTATCACACAACACAAATATTTATTGTATGTTTATACGCTAGTAATAGTTTATTAATAAGTGCGACTAATAGTTCGGCTTGGCGATGTTATCTAGTTTTGATATTTGGTGCACGTTTTCAGTATAATCACTTACACCAGCTGTTATAAATGTAACAAGAATTGTTATATACATCTTTGATACGATCTCTGAGTCGCATCTTCACAAGATAACTGTCAAACCTTGGCTAAGGTATTGGTCTAGAGAAAACGTAGATTTTGAAGGCAGTTTGTTTTGTTGTGGTCAGATCTGGATCAGCCGTAAGGTCTACTGCTGTGTACCTCTGACCTTCGTCACTTAACCGTGTCACGTTGAGTCTATATATAAACCCTATTTAACTCTTCTTTAAAATAACTGATAATAAAAAAGAAGAAGAGAATGCCTTGTTGACAAACATGTTTTCAACTCGTATTCGGCAGTGAGTCGTGTTATTGTGAGATTATAGTATATTGAAATAGAGATCAAATATTCACTAAAAACAAGTTTTAAACTCTTTACCAACGAATTACATCTAGTTCGGTGAACATCATTTATTAGAATTGAGCCGCCACTCAAATGAACAACAACAACAACAAAGCATTACGTCTGTAGCGTTTACTCGAAGACACGGGCTAGATTATTGTGGTATTTTCTTTATTCGACAAATACGGTTCAGTCGCACTAAGATTATTACAATAAGAAACGACTATAATGATTTGTTTGTCAAATTATAACTATAATTGAAACGACTCAAAATGTTAGTTGATTTTCTGTCTGCCAGTAAGTTTTGTGTTTCTAATATGTGTTTACTACGTACACCAATGCAGAAACAATGACGCCATTCAACCTGTTTATTTAATCAGTAGGCCTATGTGAATAATTTCGCACAACAGTTGTAGTTACAGGCTATTCACGTCATGGTGTGCTCAGTTTGGTCTATAGTCTTGTCACGCTCTCTCATATCCGATTATGTAATTTGTCATATAAATAGCAGATAAATATAACGCGTCACCAAGTTCAAATGCGTGTGAAACAAAACAACAATCAACAAATAGTTTGTGTACAGAAACGGAAGGACAAACAACAAAGCGATACTCATGGTAATGCGTATTCTGTTTGTTTCAGCCCCGTGGGGGAGCGGGTTGGCTAGTCCTGCAGAATACTCCCTCGGCTTCCTCGGTCGATCGTAAGAGGCGAGAAAAGAGG
>JAVFBX010250756.1:0-10050 GCA_034783855.1 Mopalia kennerleyi | reverse complement strand
ACGTACGTCACTTCCGGTTTGTAAAATTCTAATTACGGGCGTAATATTATTTAGTTCCTTAATCTGAGGGCTGTTATATTACTAACATACTATGATAAAACAACCAAAAGCCACTGTAAAATCGCGTGCCTTCTCCTTTAAACACCAATTAAACAAACAAACAATCAACTTATCATTAACGGGATCGAGTCCATCTGTAGGGGTAGTTTTTACAAGGTTTCCTTCAAGTTTTCCACCATAATTAGGCAAGGCACAGTGGGAAGTGGACAATCCGTCATCAAATAAGTGAAATACCCATGAGTGCGACGTTAAACCCCAATCAAACAAACACAATCATATTATGTCCTGTCTTGGTCCTGTATTTCTTTGTTTGTTTCTAGTGTGTTGGTTTCCTTCACCCATTGGGGTAGTAATCCGTCATGTGATTAAGTAACTTTAAGGCCAGACACTGCATCGTCAGCAGCAAATTTTTATAAAAATTTTTTTTCTCACTTTTGACATCGTTGGACATCATAACGTACGTCTTTGTGTGATATAAGATTGAAATATATCGAAAAATTGTTGAATTGTGTGGAAATAAAAGCTGTACCTATTGTCTTTGTCTTATAATTTGGTTATTAGCAAAAAAAACCCTGACTTTTACTTATATGAATATTATCACCTAAAAATGAATACTATGCCGCATTCCAATAAACATACATTTTCATTAGACGGTAACAGTGAAATCTTCCCGAAAATATCCTTATACCTAAAAGTGCTATTTTCTCAAAACTCAGACAAGAAATATTGTATAATCCTTCATAATGTGTATTTTCTGTTGAAGCTTTGTGAATTGCTAAAAATGGGTGGACAATATGACAGAAGCTTTTTGCAATATTTTTTTTGCCTGTGTGTTTTCCCGGACATTTTTAACCGTTCTGAGGATAGAGGTTCACCTTTCCAAATAAAAACTTTATTCCAAATGACTTAGCTAAAATTCCTTCTGTCATTTTATTACACTTGTATGTCTCAACATGTGGTAAAAAGAATTTTGAAAAAAAAAAGAACAGGTTTAAATATATTTACTTTTTCGTCAACACTTACCTGTTGATTACGAAATGTCGTTACTGTAGCAACCAGTGAAATTTTTTTTGAAAACTTTATTTTTTACCAAGTTGCTTCTTAGTACATATTCCGAACATTTTTGCATTTAATTCTAATTATTTCTGAGTCTGGCCTTAAACCATCATCATTCCTGATGATGGTTTAATAAACTGAAATATAGAAACTTAACATGCGTATCTTGTCGTTTCTCGGAGTTGTGACTTTGGTCTACTATGTCAAATTATTCAATGGGAATCACAGTATACAAATAATAATTTCAGTACAGTTCTTGGTCTCATAATCCCTGAAAAAGTCAAACTTACTAGCTTAAGAGCAATGCTTACCTTTTTGGTAGTTGTTGTAACGATACAGTCCATATCTGATGACATGTGCCACGAAACAACACGAGCGATATCGGGATCTCCCAAATTGGCAAGATGGGCAATCTGTAACAACAACAACATAACACGGATAACAATAAAGCTTTTCATGTTGACAATTATAGTCCACATTAAAAATGCTTTTTTTTGTTGGTGAAAGTGACACATGGCTTGTTTGTATATTTGATTACGGTTTAACGCCGTACCTGAGGTTATTTCACTCAGTTGATGGTGTGCTAGCCCCATGGGTTAAAAAAATCCTTCCCGACAAATCATGACCAGAAAGGACAATCACAAGACGCAACACAACGACATCGCAAACATTTCAGATCCACGATGCCCCTTAGCTGCGAAAACACCAGGGGCCGGTTGCTCAAAGCTCCGTTAGCCTAACAGTTAGATGACGTCGCCTCACAAAGAAATGAACGTCGCGTCGTAATAAAAATTCATTGTTACACAAGTTCTAACGGACCGGTAACTTAACTGACCTTTGAGCAACCGGCCCCAGGGCAACAAGAAGCTCCCACCCAGCCCTAGGCTTAAAAAATAGAATGTTAATAATCTAGAATATAGGTAGCGGACATTCACTAACCCTTTGATACCACAAGAGTCATAAAGCTGAAAGCCATGAAATCATTTTGTGCCGTTCACACAAAACTTATTTTCACAGATTTTTTTTTACCACTTCCCCATATGCCGATTAATGTACATTAACCAAGTATTATCTTAGTACTGACAAAAAAAGCTTGTCTTTTATAACAATTGTTTTGAATATTATTAACTAATATAAACACAATGTTTCTATGGTTACAGGTACTACCTTTCCAATGACCTCTGTTGATGTATCTGCAGGGGTCAAGCCACATTTCCTCCTTGGTTTATTCCTCATCTCATTGATGGTCTTTTCACGAGAAGATAGTAGATTATCTACACTCACCATCTGTGAAGGAAACAAAAATAGCATATTACACTTGTTGCTTTATATACACGTAGCTTGTTTATGCAATACTTAATAGATTGAAAAATGACAGCTAATTTTGGAAGAATATCGACTCAGAATCGCTTGTGTGGGGCAAAAGCAGTTGCCGGCGACAAATCTGTTGTATTGGGAGTCTTGGGAAGTTGGCAAGGGAGGTAATTTTATCCTTGCAAAGTGATCATCTGACGTCACAACATTTATGATAGTGGAGCTTTGACATGATGTCATACACATTTTTGCATTGTTCTTGTTTGTTTGTTTGATTGGGGTTTAACGTCGTACTCGAGGGTATTTCACTTAAATATGATGATGGATTGTCCACTTAACAATGTTCCTGGCATAATTACCGTGGAAAACCAGGAAGAAACCTCGTAAAAAAAAAAGTCACATCATGTGACTCACTCATATACCTGAGGGTCGACAGACGGACTCGATCCTGTGAACGGTACAGCGAAGTTGGCTTCAGTAAGCGCGCTCGCTAACCACTAAGCCACGGCCGCAGGCCCCTAGATGATTTGATACTGACGAAAAGATACACTATCTACACACTCCAACGTGACATGTCATTCATTAAAATCTACCATTAACACAAAATGGAGCAAACTCGACAATGTCTCAAACTTTGCTAATGGAAGACGCCGTTTTGAACAGGTTTAAAGTCAAGTAACATCATCATTTATCAATATGTACCTGGGTTTCTAGCTTTCCAAAAACTATTGAGCCAATTTGTTTCTTCGCAATAATTACGAGAAAAGTGTATTTCCCCAAATCCCCAAATCGATCCAATAGTATTTAATAGTTTTAATCCATGTTAGCTTATGAGTGTATACGTTATAACACAGCCATAACCTGTTTCATCGTTTAAATGTAATTTGAACATAATTTTGATACCATCATAATAAATTCGTTCCCTTAAAATAAGTTGGCTTAAAAAATTCCGGGATCACCATGGCTTCTACCCTGCTTTTAAAGTTTGGTCTATCATTGTGCCAGGGACATCATACTTTCGATCCGTATATATGACTACCTTTTAATCAGGACATGCATGTCTGTTAAAACAGAAATTGTGTCGCTACTACTTTTTGATATTTATTTGATATTTAAATATAGATCTGGATCAGCTATGACAGTCGGAGAGGGTGTATCAGGGAGCAGTTACGCACATTACAGTTTACCAATATATTCCCAATTGTAAAACTATGAAATCTTCATGAGTTTTTTTAAAAGTATCTCCTTTGACTTGCTTTTAAAGAGGACAGAGAAGTCTTTGGAGCGGTCATTGGCCATTATTATTGGCTACCAGGTTGATATAGCCAGTGTCATTCTATCACAAAGCGTTTCTATTCAACTTGTAAACGATAATGGATTGCTTCATGCAATATCTGGTTCCAATTTAATTTTGAGACTAAAGCGATATGCTAAATAGCGACAAAACAGTTAGCATGGTTTGTTAGCGACGTCTCAATAGCCTTTCCCACTTCTAAAGATACCCCACGAAGACCGAATCAAGCGAATTCAATCCGGTTATGACGCCTGTGGACCACTAAAGATTCTCCTTGCTTCAGCCGCATTCATTCCAAGACAAACATTCCATTGTAGACACCCCTTTGAAGGTAATCCTTTACTATCTAACACATTCCCATCTATATCAATTAATAAGGAACATCTTTTGATGTAGATTATCACGACGTTATCAGGAAAACTGACTCGGTGTATACATGTAACATTGTTACAACATAGCATTGCTATATCATCATATAAATCGCCACTCGGTGTGTCGGCTAATATAGGTATTATGGAACGAGGAAGTCTACATGCTTGCCCAAGAAGCTATTAGACCGCAAATAGCAAATTATGTATGGTTTTGCAAATGGCTGAATGAAAATCTAACAATATTTTGTTTTCTAAAAGCTAGATTATGTCAAGCGCAAAATAGTGTCTTTACTTTGATGAATTGTGCCCCATTCTCGTGAGAACAATAAAAAGCATCGACTGTTCACAACACGTCGTCATACCATTATTTTTGTGATAATTTTAATAAACATTTATATCAAATCGTACGAAAAAACAGCATACCACTATGTTTTTATTGTGCGTTTTACGAGATGACCAAGCAGAATTTTGCAGAGATAAAAAAGCATTGTTACTCTAAAGAACTGTGCCATATTCTGGTGACAAGAATATCAATCGTTGGAATTTACGAGGGGCTGTTCATGGCACATTTGCTTGTGTTTACAGCAAATTAGATGCTGTTACAATTTTTTTTTAAATGTGAGTAAGCTCCCATTTACTACAATGCTATTGTCACAGTTTGTGTGACCATATTCCAATTAAATAGCGTTTTGTCACGCTGAGTTCGAGTCAAATCATAACAAGGACAGATGTCATTAGAATTAAAAAAAGGAAAAACTATCAAAGCCGATCAAAACTAAGCGTATATGGCTTTTGTGTCTAAAATGTGTCTAACGAAGAATTTATGTATTTTCTACCTGGGATTTTACTGCCCTCGGTCTTGGATAAGGGCAGTATACGTGGCGTATATCCAGGCTGTCGTTGTTCTAGTACTAATACTCTAGGAACATGTAATGTTCTCCTGTTAGGAGTGGAATGTATTCATATTTTGATGTACCCTTGAGCACAGCGTTCAGCGTCAATCACCAATTACCATGCAGCATCCGGCCATGTCTGAGCAAAGGAGCCCAATGTGATACGCTGATGGCCAATACTTACATCCTGGAAACCGCAGAAAGCACTCTTAACTCCTGGAAGTATTTCCAGGCAGACGATGCGTGTTGTATAGAATTATGTACAAATCAACTTTGTCGGAATTCTTTCTACACCGTGAAATGCTACTTTTCCGTTCTAGTGACTCCAAAGGCAAATGTAGACAGTTGTCTTCACAGAAATAACTACTAATTAACTAGAGATTATTATTTAATTTCAATGTTAATAATTTGATTTTAAAAAATGTTAGCAACATGCCGACAGCCATAACAATATCCAGATATTTACATTTACCTCAGAGTATGTGACATTTGAACAAATTATTGTTTGTGAATGCATTTGTAAGCATTGCCCAACCGTTTGTTGTCCCAACAAAATTATCCTAAACAATGGACTAAAGTCTAAAGCAAACGTTTGAATAGTTCCATTTTCCCTTCTTTACATAATTGACAGAGGTTTGAATATATTTTGACAGACTCTAGGACACCAAGATTGTCGGTAAAGAATAAACCCTGAGTTTATTTACTAATTACATCAACTCGATATTTATCGGTTAATTTTGTTCAACATAAATTTGATATGTAAATTAAATTCAGAACAACATAAGGCTTGATGCATTTTGTATACATGAATAAATTGCTTTTATCTTTGATACAGGGTACAATATATAATTCATGAAGTTTGTAGGCGATGACAATGATGGATTGAAGAAACGTCCAAGTCAGCCGATTCTTGCATTCGAATCTAATTAATGAATATGGAAAAATCTGCATTTCAATCAACTACATTAAACATAAAATGACTTATGAACTGTCATCATCTGTTAGTTGGAGCAATTACTATAAAAGTCCATCAGTTTAACTCCCCCGCATATGATGCCTGGTTAGTGGGGAATTATGTGAGCTTCCGTTAAATGCAGAGGTAAACAGGACTGGTACATTCTGAATTCGATCTTACTAGGATTATAATAATAATAATAATAACTTTATTACAGACACTTGGTCCATATACCAGATGTACATTTATATATAACAGTGAAAAAAAATTAGCCTACATTCAATGAAATTGTGATATGGCACAAGTATATACACCTCCACAACATACACCTCAACAACAATAACCAAGAAACAAAAATTTGACAAACACACCTTTACAATATACATCCAGGGCAGAGTGTACATAATGTGAATTGTTTGGTTGTTTGAGGTTTAACGTTGTACTCAATGGTATTTCACTCAAATGACGACGGATTGTCCACTTCACAATGCTCCTTGCCTAATTACGATGAACACCCGAAAGGAAACCTTGTAAAAACCACCCCTGCTATTGCCGGAGCCACATCGTATGACTGGCTCATATACGTATCTGATGTCCACAGACGGACTCGATCCTGTGAACAGTACATCAAAGTAGACTTAGTATAAGCACACTCGCTAACCACTAAGCCACAGCCCCTATAATGTGAATCAATTTGATCATTTCCTATCTTAGAAATCTTCCTATTTCCCTATCTTGGTATATACATAGGAACAAGATAGTTAAGCTTTCATCATGACATACTGATAGGTGTAATATAAAGCACTAATAAAAAACCAAAAGTAGTGCAAAAATTGTATTTATCACCGTTTTTGCACCCTAAAGAGAAAAACTGTTTCTGCTACATAGTAAGCAATTCATTAAATAATTATTTTTCAGTTGTATAGCCATAGATTCAAAATTGCACATGTCCTTATTAAAAGCTATTAAAGTAGGTACCGGTAATTAAATCTGAACTTTGTAAGGTGAAGTTATAGCCAAAATCAATAAACGCTATTTAATTTGATTGTTCCACTAACTGAAAATGTGTTAACAGTTATTTATTTCATCGAGTAGAGTACAATTAATCTGTCTGAAACAGTAATAAGCTGTTATTTGACTGTTAAATCATAGTCCTAAATAATTTCCCAGAAACATTAGTCTGTATATATGTATGTATGTATGTATGTATGTATGTATGTATGTATGGAAACCCCTACTGTATAAAACCATTTTTGTCAAACCTCTACTAGGGCCCGCGGCCTTGGTGTAGTCGTTAGCGAGTGCGCTTTCTAGCGCATACTTCGATGTACCGTTCACGGGATCGAGTCCGTCGTGGCTCCGGCAATCCCGGGGGTGGTTTTTACGCAGTTTCCTCTCGGTTCCCACCAGAATAGGGCAAGGAACAGTGTGAAGCGGACAATCCGTCGTCTAGTGAAATACCCTCGAGTACGACGTTAAACCCCAAACAAACAAATCAAACATTTACTATATCTAACCATTCCCCCAAATATCTACTATATCTAACCATAAATTCTCCCAAACCTTTATTATATCTAACCATTATCTCAAACCGATACTATATCTAACCGTTCTCTCAAATCTTTATTATATCGAACCATTCTCCCAAACCTCTATTATATCTAACCACCCCCCCAAAACTTTACTATATCTAACCATTCTCTCAAACCTCTACTATATCTAGCCATTCTCCCAAACCTCTACTATATCTAACCATTATTTTAAAACTATATATCTAACCATTCTTCGGTACCTCAACTATATATAATCATTGTCAGGCACCTCTACTAAATCTAACCATTCTCCGGTACCTCTACTATATCTTATTATTCTCCCAAACCTCTACTATATCTAACCATTTTCCCAAACCACTAAGTTACAATTCACCGAAACTTACTATGTATAAAAATTCATCGAAACTTACTACATATAACAATTCTCCTGTACCTCTTGCATATCGAACAATTCTCCAGTACCTCTGGTATATAACAATTCTCCGGTACCTCTGGTATATCTAGACAGTTCCCCGGAACTATAAATGTTATCCCTTACCCGAACCATTTTCAGAAGCCTTCACTAAATCTAAACAGTCTACCCGTTACCAACTTAAACTCAACCATATTGATGTTGAAACCGGGTATCAACTGACTTTCAATGATAAATCACACCGTCGCAGATATAATACATGGCCAGCGTAGCCATTTCTGGCGAGTAGGCTGCTCAAACGGTGTCAATGAACCGGTTTGGTGTCCTGTCTTAAGTTCCCCAACATTCATTAAGACGGTCTTTTGGATCAGACAGTACACACTGAATGGTCCTGTCTGTTAGTTAAACCCGTAACTCATCGCTGTCACCGTCTACTAAGAGTGAGTTTCAGCTACTATAAACGGATTTTAGTGTTCTATTTTCGGTGTGGAAACAATCTATAAGAGGTAATAGCACTTCGGCCTATACCGTTGAATAGTCATTTAGTGTCTATTCCGTATGTTTCCTGTTTCAATAGAGTGAGACTACTTGGTCGTCTGAGTTGTTAAAGAGAGCGGAAGATTATCACAGGACATTGTCATGGAAAATTGGACGGCTTTTTAGAGGTTGGATTGTTATATAGGGCTAGAAATCTTAAATTGAAATACCGCTCTACTTCTATTTTAGGTGTAAAGGAACTGTAAAGGACATATACATGTTTTCCATCTCTTAACACGGTCTTTAATGCAAGTCAAAGAGAATTGCAAGGTGTTTAAAGGAGCTGAAAATCCAATACCTCTCTCATGTTATCGCCCACATTACTTACATCAATATGGAATATAACTAAACCATCTGACTAAATAGCGGCATTGGATGATAAGTGAATTTCAACTTGTCAATGATCTCGTGAAAGGAATGTCTAGTGGGGATCGGATTTTGGTACGTGGAACAGACCGGTTTTGCTTTTATCTTCCATATAAGTAATTTGAATGCATATCCGTACTGTGCGGGCAAATGGCGTTTCTGGGTGTTAAATGTAGCTGGAAGTTGTCACAGATCACACAGAAATGGGCTTTAACAGCTGCCACAGATGCACCTCTTCACGTTAAACACACATCCATCATTAATGAGTCCAAATGGAATGATTATTAGTGATAAGCCGCTCCGCCGAGACCAAGCCATTACTTAGAGACCGACCGTGTTAGCGGTACTAATTCTTTAGAAAAACACTTCGTATAGCGTAGACCATTCTATTAACGAACAGTTCAAATCCTCTTGGCGTATAAGTCATAGAAAATGGAAAAACAGAACTAATAGGACGCTTCAATTACCAATAACGTTTTATAGTATTTCGCAGAGCCTATTTCGTGTACACATTTTAATTTAATAAAGATACATTAATTATAAATGTGGGTAGTTAACAAAGTATAGATTAAGCACTTACACGGAAACGCTAGTAATTCTACACTTCCAGATGACTAGATTGCCAGAGTTAGTACGCAAATATAACTGAATAGTATTACAGTATTAAAGGTGTTTGACTTGGCTTCACGGACCTACTGTGGTATTTGGAACTATACGTTTATTTAACAAATAATGTAGGAGACTATAAGGGCAATACGGCAGTTTATGAACTGGACCGAAGCGAAGCTGATCCTAGTTGGTTTTTACACATGGCTCTATTTTTATACCAAACTGTATCATCATCAAAGTATGAATCATAAGGTGTCTGGAACAGAAACTCACATTTTGGATTCTTCTTCGACAGAAACTTTTCAAAACTTGGAACCGGACAGAGGGCAGTATGCGCTTCATACAGGCGTGCATTTTGGCATATATCTCTGATGACTAAAATAACTAGTTTTAAAAAAGTTGAAGGACGACCCACGATCCTCAGATTCAAGCGCCAAATCGCCAGCAGTTAATGTCGACCAATTTAACCTTAAAGATTGATTGTTTTTTTAATTTTTTTATCATGTATTTTATTTTCCACCAAAAAAAATAAAATAAAAAGATAGAAAAAAAAAAATAAAAATCACGAACATACTTTTGTTACATACCACTTTAGACATGAATACATACATACACACATTCATAGATAGA
>JAVFBX010250745.1:0-10050 GCA_034783855.1 Mopalia kennerleyi | reverse complement strand
TTTTACACCTGAAATACTGTAATTTTACTGTCAATTTCACAGTAAATGTGCACTGTGCTGCTGTAATATTACAGCAGGAACCGTCAACAAGTGCCAGGTTTACCGCACATCAACTGTAATTTTACAGCAAATAATTACAAGGCAGAAACATTACAAAATATTAATGTAACTTTACTGGAGTTGGTGTGTAAAACAACAGCTAGAACTGCTGTTTTCATATACACCGGAAAACAGTGTAAATTTTTTTTACAGCAACACATGCTGTAAAAGGTCACATTCAAACAGGTTTACTGCGATGGTGTAAATTTACAGTGACTTTAGTGAAATTGCAACACATTTTGTAAGAATAGCATTGAAAAGTGTTGTAAAACTTTTTACAGCGCAAATTACTGTACCATTATACAGTGTTTCAGGCTGTAAATTTACAGACATTTCTTACAGTGAATAATACAATGTATTCCAACGTAAACAATAATATGGAATGTTATGCAATACATCGGTGAATGACAATGGGTGTTAATATGTTAATATGTTAAAATTACTAACATTGACCATTTCCTTTTTTGATTTTGGATTAAACAACGTATTAAATTTATATAATAATTTATATTAATGTTACGGCCATGTTGATTAAGACTGGCAATGAACAGATCATGCTCCACTGTAGAATGCAACAAGAGAATAAATATGTCATCCGAATATCGAAAGTGTTGTAGGGCTTGTTAGCACAATTCGCAAAGACTGCCTGTTTCCACTTTGCTATAGAAATCGAAGCAAAGTTGGGGTTTAACAATTTGCCCATAGCACAACTCGAAAAACCTAGATTGGACTATACAATGTGCAGGTTTGCGTATATGTACGACTTCTTTGAGAACTACGGTCCTCCTTTCGAACAGATTCTCTGTAATGAGGGGACTAAGCATTCGGTGCAAATCCCGTACGTTGGGGTTTGCTCTTACTCAGCCAGCGCTGTACTTAATCATCAGGGCCCGGTGCCTCGACGCGCTATTAATTTAATTCATTACTAGATGACGCCATACCATGTTGTAATTATATCTCTAGCTTCTGGACATATCATGTTCAGGATGATTTATCAGCTTTGGGACCTTTTCCAGTTAAATTTTGTTTTCTGCTTGCCTTTTTGCTTGTTTATTTGCTTGCTTGCTTTTTTGCTTGTTTATTTGCTTGGTGTCTCATTTATTTCAGGACAGATTCGTACTTTAATAATAAGAATAATGACAACTTTTTGCCAAATATGCGGGTTTGGAATCCAGATTCGCCATTTTAGTTCAACATATAGCAGATCCTTCTAATCAATGCTGTGCATACTGTACTACCTTATTTGTCTTACAATTTATATATCTGTTTGATTAAGGTTCAACGCCGCTCCCATTGCTCAGCTGATTAGCTACACTCTTAGAAACGGTTCTTTAGAAAAAACGTAACAATCTATATAGAACGACTGCGACGGAAACGGTTCTTTGATATGATAAGAAAGGGAAAAATACTTTGAGGGTTCCGTACAGAACCAGAGAGGGTTCCCCCAGAGCCATGACTGTAAAACCTTAAAGAGTTCCATTACAGCCATGATTTTCTAAGAGTGAAGCTGTCACTCCCCTTATTTAAATACCGTTAATAAAAACCCAAAACCTATTCGAAAGCACCACCGTGAGAACTGGAACCACCCTGTGTGACTCCCTCATAAAATATACACTACTTTTCAGAGCGCAAAACTGTTTGTATATATGTCTAAGAATATAGTAACTTTCTGTGAAACTATTCAATGCGCACAAGTGTACTCCAGCGTTTTGAAAAGGACTGATTATTAACCACATGATTGATGGTCTTTTGTATAAGACTCATACGTGGGTTGTAGTAAATGGCTAAAAGACACCACGAAACTATTTTCAATAGGCTAATAATAGTTAGTTTTACGTTGGACGTTTTACTAGACAAACTGACATCTTCAATTACCCGACTAGAAATCATGTCTACAACGTCCAAAGACCATATCACAACATCAACTTAATACTATATACTTTACCAGTCAAGGCTACTGAGGGTGGAATCATCTTCCCGTCAAGCTGCTATCCGTCAATTCAATTACCGTTTAAAATCTAAACTAAATGAAGATTTACTTGCCCTGTTAGCTTGTGTACAAACTTCTACTTTCTACAGTGTCTGTAAACATTTTGATACCATTTCTACTGCAGTTTATAATCAATCTTACCGCCAACATTAACACATCAGCTTTCGTGGATAGAACATGTTCGAATGAACTTTGTACCCACCTGTTAACTAACTCCCTCTTTGTCTTGATATGATTGCACTTTGGAGTAATTTTCACACTAACGAAATGTGAAGTTTTTGCTCTATTTTGAAAATCTATATTCCTCCAGAGCTAAGAAAAAACAGCATGGTTCTGCTCGGAGCGTACCTCACCCATTCACAGGTAGATTTGTACACAAAAGTTTCTGCGAAGCCGTACTTTATCCAGTTTTCAAATTGAAGTTTCAAGACAGCACTGCGCCATTCCAAATGTTGGTGTCCTCCCAGTATTTCAAGATGTTGTAAGTTGAGAAACCCCAGTTTCTGGTCAAGTTAAACATTCTTCCACATCGCTGTCTTTGGTTGTTTATGAAATGTTGTAAAATCCGACGTTTAAGCGTTATCAAAAAAAAAGAAAAATTCTCCCGCATTACCTTGTTTTGTTAAAACTAATGGTACTCTGAGGGTTCTTTAGAAAAGATGGAACCATCTGCTTGGAACCATAACGACAAAATCGGTTCTTTAGAAAAGATTAAACCATCTACATGGAACCATAACGGCAAAAACGGTTCTTTACAAAAGATGGAACCATCTACATGGAACCATAACGGCCAACTCGGTTCTTTAGAAAAGATGGAACCATCTACATAGAACCATAACGGCAAAATCGGTTCATTAGAAAAGATGGAACCATCTATATGGAACCATTATGACAGAAACGGTTCCTTGATAAGATACGAAAGTCAGCAATACTTGGAACAGATGTTGTGAGGGTTCCATACAGAACGATAACGGGTTCCACCAGAGTCCTGACTAAAGAACATTAAAGGGTTCCATTAGAGCCATATTTTTCTACGAGTGTACCACTCCGTCAAATACATTATTATGATCCTCATCAGTTATGATCTAGCTCAACGATTCCCTAATAAATTGTCAGATCAACACAGTCATTTAGGTAGACTTGTTCCGGAAAACTGATGATCATTATCTCAGTTTGCAAAGTAAATAGGCACCAAAAGCACCCCAGTGTCGCACTTTGTTCTGTTGATAATATAAATAAATACAAAGTAAAGCAGTCTTATCCAACGCCATTTTTAAAGCGTCCACGCCAAATTATGTTTTATGCTTTTGTTTGTAGCTTTTCTCATAGATTAAAAGCAATGCAACAGAAAAAAAAACAATCCCCAACTGATTTGTTATTTTGCTTGTGGGGGTTTCAAGAAACGCTGTATTTATTCATATCCATCGAGTAGGAAAACATGACCAGAACATATAAGTTCACCAATGAAGGCAATGAAACATATTAAGATTCAAAGCGTGCGTTCGGATCAGCGGCGGTTGCTGCTACAGTTGAAGTCTCTGGGAAAACATTTCAATTTGATAGTATTATAAAAATTATTTTGGCGATTTCAATGTTTACGTAGTTAAATTTTGACAGTTGAATGTACGTATAATGACTGGCAGGAATTCATGCAAAGAGATTTATTAAATGATATTTAACTTTTAAGTAGAATAAAGTAAACTGTGTACAATCAGTTTATATTTATCAAATGAGCAAATTATCCCTGAGGGACAAAACTTTCATTATTATTACGTTTTGACAATCAAAACTACAGTTTAAACTTTGAAATAACTTCATCAGAAAGTTACAGTGCTCGCTCATCGTAGAAGCCCCATCAGTTTTGGAGCACCTTATGGTGAATTTCGGAGATGGTGCAAAAATAAACAAAAACGTTGGAGCAAACTAGGAGCATAGCTTCAGAAACAAAGAGCATGTGGAGCAATCTTTTTTTTAGGGATATGCTGAAATCAAATAAACTTTACTTTGGCCGAATTTAAACGATTTGCTAACTTTTGAACAGTTCAAGGATTGTTAAACTCTAAGCGACGCTCATGCCTTACGGCGCTCACCCGTTTGACGCTTGCTCTAGTGTTGGAGCAAAACACAAACAGTCTTGATTCGATTCGGAGCCAGCTCTAAAAAACTAGGAGTTAATTCCTATAACTTCAATTAAAGTGGAGATAGGCATTGTTAGGACTTATATTCCTAACAAATATTGGATTTTTCACTGAAAAACATTTTAGCCTTGAGTAATCACTGTGTGCAGTTTGTCGTAACAAACTACGAGAAACTTTGACAATCTTTAAAGCTTGTTGGTAATACTAGCCTACTTGAACTAGTTACTGGATTTGTTTTGTGGACTACGATTTGTATATAACTTTGTTGGGAAGTAATGGGATTAATTAAATATATGAATTTGATTATTTAATTTTGCCTGAGTAAATTGTCTTCTTTACATTTGACATTCTTAGTGAATTAAACACCCACTTATAGCGGTGCCTCCGTGATGAAAATAAATTAATTGAGAATTCTGTTGAAACAACAATTTGCATCCGTTCGGCAACTTTTCTTCAGAAATTGATCTTAATTTATATTGGTGATTGACAGGATAGTTTATTGAAAAAGTTAGAAAACCTTGTACTAGACCCACGATAGAACATTTTAAACGCTACAGATCGTTATTACATAGAGAAACATTCTGCTACAATAGTTTATTTACTTCTTATCTTTCACTTAGCTTACATATAAATCTGTAGTGAAATTAACCGCAAGCTTTTAACGTCTACACTTTTTTATTCAAATATACATAACAAATGAATTAACCTTCCAGCAGTGAGATATAGCTTCATGTTTCCCAGGTGCTCCCAGAGATAAGTGGCAACCCAAAGCTGATTTGTTTGTGATGTCTTTCTAATGTCCTGTCATGTCTTTGTTTATTGCCAGTGGTATCGAGGTTGATCTTCTTTACCATTGAGCTGGCATTCCGTCAGGTGGGTGCAATAGCTACAAGTACGACAGAAAGTCTGGCAAACACAGAGACATGAAAAGTTCCTCTTAATAAAAATTATTATAAGTCATATGATCATAACTTATATGATAGCAATATACTTAATTGCTATCGAAATTGGTATAAAAATTATTATAAGTCATATGATTATAACTTATATGATAGAAATATACTTAATTGCTTTCGTTTTCTCTAAAATAAGAAAAACCATAGCGAGATCATCTTTTAATATATACATTACAGTTAAAACGAAATAATAATAATAATAATAATAGCAATAATAACTTTCTGTTCGAGATCCTTGCCTCTGGATAATTTTGGACATATTTATACCTTGCGATATATTTATTTTTAGATGTACATGTATCTTATGTTGTTATAAATGATGTCACACGTGAGTGGATGAAACACGAGTTAATTTACAGACCAAAACTGATTAAGATGGTTTCTTAAAACTAAGCATAACACAAACCATCGTGTTACGAAACCGATGATCTTTAAAATCCTAACAGAGGACTTACAGGCTCGACACTTGTTACGTGCCTGTATAATAACGCTTAAATTGTAATATAATATAAGGAAACGCACAAACCGACTAAACTGCCAGGCCAGAAATAAACCGCTCCCTAAAGCTAAAAGTATCAGGGAATAA
Organism: Mopalia kennerleyi; assembly: GCA_034783855.1. Taxonomy (NCBI): domain Eukaryota; kingdom Metazoa; phylum Mollusca; class Polyplacophora; order Chitonida; family Mopaliidae; genus Mopalia; species Mopalia kennerleyi. The sequence continues at coordinate 4,281 of JAVFBX010250745.1, read as the reverse complement.
AATATTTGGAAACTAACAGAAATGCGTTATAGAGGGGTGTTTAATTCTTGATGTTTTATTGTTTTTTAAATTAAATGCAGAGGGCACACAATTATACGTTTTTGTTACATGCTATAGGGCTTCGTATAAAGATTTAAAATGTAATATACTTGAAGGAAACCCACAAACCGACAGAAACAGGACGCAAAGAGACATACATGATGCCACTAGGGGTATTAATATATCATTTATAAAAATAAATTCAAATTAAAGAAGACATATGTCATTTAAGTTATAACATTTTGTTAATTAAGATAAACAACAAAAAAAAGTACAAAAAACCCGCAGAAATAGAAATGAAGGAATGATGCATAAAAAGCCAAGGGAAGTGTTAAAAGCGCTTTAAGGAAGGACTTAAAATTGTCATATAAAAGATAACAGGTTCGAGGACGAGTTCATTGCACAAGATATTCCAGAGCAGCAAGGCATATCTTAGGTAAGTACTTTGTAATGCAAATTTTACGGGTGAAAAGATGCATTTTTTAAATTATTTTATTTAAGTATAAGTGAGAGTAGATAAAAAATATATATATACTTGATCGTGAAATTAGCCACTTCAATATTTTTGAAAATTGAATTCGATATGTAATCGTATGCTTTTATAATATTTTATTCAAACATTTTATGTTTCGAACGCATGGGCTTAAAAAGAATATTTACTGATAAGTCAAAATACTATTCTGATAATGTCTTCTTGTGTTCTTTTGACGCAACCGTTCTACAATTGTTTTAAAAGCAATTGATTAACTTGAGGTCAGAAAAGATGTTGAAACGTTGTCAGACGTTTGAATCCATATACTTTGTGGTAGAGATGTGGTGACAGCAAGTTTGGGAGGAGTTCTATCCACACCCCACTTACCCTGTGTGTAGCTGTTTGTGAATTGAAAGCGGCAAGGACGGCTCACTTAAGGCAAATACGTCTAGATGAGACACCTTCAAAAGGCTCCAACGTTTCGCTGTGCCATTATCAAAACCATTTCTGAGTAGCATTACCGTGAGTGGGATATTTTGTTAAAATCAACATACTTGTTCTAAAACACTTGATAATACGGCCACAGAAACGAGTTCAATTGTCTGCCTCGCAGGTGATCGCAGAAAGATGTTAGGGCTGACTATTGTACTGAGTGTGGCGGGACTTGTGTTGGGCACGTCAACCAGGCAGCCACCTGGCAACGCAGAAGGAACCCTCGGCCCAGAATCAGAATGGGGTAGGTACGCCTGAATAGGCTCTATCGCAAATTGCAGTTACATTTGATTGTTTTATTAGGAATCTAAGCCGTACTTAAGGCTACTTCACACATATGAAGGATTGCCAGCCCAATAGGTGAAGGAAACTGGCTACCCACGAGACAGGTCCATCACAGGACGTAATACAAAGACAGATCGACTTCATGTTGCCTCTTAGCTCTGATAGTACATGGGCAACAGGAAACTCTCCCAACCTCCCGCCTGATAAATTTGATCTGGATGAACAAAATATTTTCACATTGTTTTAAAACCATAACGTTGTGTCAGAAAGGATATTGTTGAAATTATATTAAACAAATTGAATGGTGTTCTATTTTGTGGAATGCGCAATATTATTATTATTATTATATGGAATATCTTCCTTTCCTGATTCTATGTTAAATAAACGGTTAATCGTCACAAATTAGAATTTTGAATGCCAACTTAAATAGTTGTTTAAACAGTTATAAATTTCAATTGATATGTCAAGGTTATGCACGAGCACAATGAACATGGTTTTTCAGATTGTACGAAAGACCACGCCCTACATCAGTCAGACCCACGGAAATTTCTTCAATCCCCAAACGGATTTGGTGAGGGTGCAGCAGTTACGGAAGCAACATGCCCATCTAAACTACAAGAATTCTCTATAGAGGATGGTAAATGTAGATGTCGATACGTAGCCCAGCTCCGTGACCTTTTGGCAGATGAATGTCAAGTACGAGTGCCACCTAACAGTGCCGCAGACGTGTATGAACTTCTGGTACCAAGTCTGAACGTGGACACGGTCGATGAGTTGTTTGTTGTCCAGACATGCTACAGTTTACTTCCGGAGTATAGATCAAGAGCGTACCAAGCCGCTGGAATTATCCCAATGTTCTTCAACAAAACCGGGTGCAGATGCGATTGGATAGAAGGAGTCGATCAACTCATTGGTCTGGACCTGGTAGCCCCTGCTGGTGAGTGGGCCATTTTTTTCTGTCCAGAAGATATTTCTTCAGAGAAGAGAATTTTATGACCGAACTCGGTGAAGTAATTTATAAGTGGCATTAGGCCTATATCAGTAATGGATATGTTAATTTGGGAGAAAGTCAGTAAAGCAAGCTAAAGGTTTTGTATATTGATAATGTTTCTAAGTATCATCACGCCCAATACAATCAAGAATTGTCATGTATCTTAGACTATCAATCCTGGTACAGTGTCGAACATGTAGCTAATAAACAAAGTTGGGTCTGGTTTGAAACTGTCGATTTTTAACAGTAGGCAACACGGGTGTAAAATAATAAACCATAGGGAAGATTTACAACGCAATAAATTATATGCTTTACAGGTCTGGAATGCGAAAGAATAGTAGATCAGAACTTCTCAAACCCACGAGTTTCTTCAGACGAAGTCGGTAATTTCATCAGTGTAATCCCGTATGACTTCCAAAATAACATGACACTGAGACGTGGAGGATCGGCATTTGGCGACGGAATGATAGCTAATGTTATATCCAGGCTGCAAGGATTCGACTTTGTCGAATTAGATTTGGTTGCTCGATTTGATTCCGATCAGGGCTCAGGAGCACAAGTCATCTTCACCAATCTGTGCGATGTAGCTGGAGATGGTGGCGGTATCGCCGAGTTGACCTACAACCCTAGTGGACGCCAATACAATCTGCAGTTTTTTACTGGTAGAGTTGCGACGTGCACAGCTTCAGCCGGAGCGGTAAATAATACATAACTATATCAATACTACTGGCTCTACGAAATACGTAACGTAAATTTCTACGAGGACACAGTGGTCTCCAATAATAATAATAATAATAATAGGGGGGGTGGGGGGTCCTTTCAGGTCAGAATGGGAGAGAGTAGAGGCCTTGTAACATTCTCACGAAGAAAAAATGTACGTGACATGTTTACAAGGAGCCACTGTCACAAAGAATCTTATGTAATGTTCAAATGATCAAATAATCTCCCTGATCAAACTTTAGATATTCACACTCCTTCAATGTATCGTCACAAAGTCATTTCAATTGAGTTCAAGAAACCGACGTTCTAATACCGGCTTTGATAGCGTGCATTTACCTTGCAGGATTCGATTGAGTTGAATAAATTTTAGAATGTCGTTACATACCAAGTCGAAGGACAAACAATAATATATTTTGAAAATATTTGAATGTTTAATAGGGCACCCAAACCATTCAAGTGATCTATAGGAACGGCGATGTGCGACTGTTAGTTAATACCAGAGAGTGTGACGTCTCGTCCTTAAATCCTATTGCAGAGAATGATGGTAAGTAAATGGGAGTTATTTTATTCCTAGATCTCGACAGGCAACCATCAAACCGTTCGGTTGAACGCCAGTTTATTCACTTTTCAAATAATTTTAGACAACACGAAAATTGGCTTGCTTATTTTTTTGTCGAATTAAATTAAATATTAGTTGTTTGATTGTGGTTTAACGACACACTTAAGGTTATTTAACTGATATGACGGCGTGCCGGCACATTGGGAAACCGCCATCGACGGTTCTGTCAGAAAAAAAAGACAAGACAGGACAGTTACAAGCCCAAATACAAAGACATCACGTCACACATAGGCTTCAAATTGCTTAATTTTCTGGAGCCCTTGTGCAAAGAGAAGCTTCCTATCAACATCTCGCCTAAAGATAAGATAAAAAAAACTCTTCATTCTTACATGCGAATAGGTTATAACGTCACAATAATAAAGTTGGTAATAAAATCAGTTTCACATCTCGTTTATGTATAAGGTAACACAGTCGCCATGCGTGGCTCGTTGGTATAGTAAACAGAGAAATTCTTGCGAATGCTAATAGGAATGAGTTTTAAGGTCTTTCTGGACCCCTTGGTCGATTTTATAACACCTGCTGTATTTAGTCTATTATATAGAAGAGAAAAAATCTGAACCATATATATGTATATGTTTTTGGAAAGCTTGAATACTCAGGATTACATATTTATGACTGTTGTGAAAATCCAATTATTATTTCTAAAAATATTGCAAAATTAGT
>JAVFBX010250734.1:0-10050 GCA_034783855.1 Mopalia kennerleyi | reverse complement strand
GTTACAGTTGTTTGTCTTTGAAAATATTCATTAAAAGTAATAAGTTTAGGTCTTAAATCGTTGGTCTTTCCCTTTAACCTAACACGAAACCTAACCCTAAACTAAACCTAACCCTAACAATAACCCTAACTCCTGACACTGAAATTCACATCATAACTTACATGACGGACTGACCATAAAAGCTTATTCCAGAATCTGAAATCTGCCTGTCCAATACACAAATTTCTAAAATTGTCTATTCCAGTTGTCTATAGCCTTATCTTCTATAAGCTTACATGTTAGATTTAAGGTCTTGCTGGACCCCCTGGTGGATTTTCAGAACACCTGCTGTACCGTACTTAGCTTATTATACAGAAGAGTATAAATCTGAACCATATGTATGTAAGCTTATAGCTTGAATACTCAGGATTACATATTTATGAATTTTGTGAAAATCTAGTTATTATTTCTAAAAATATTGCACAACTAGTAAATGTCTACAGGAAAAAATAGACTGAATTTTTCAAGTCTTATTTCTCGAAGTGCAATAACAATAAGACTCTATAGATTAGTTGACCTCGAAGAATAGTACTTGAACTATAAGCTTACATGTTATAATTTGCTGCATTGTAAAGAGCAAGATGTGATCTAGTAAACAGTGTCTCATTTTTTATAAGGCCGTCCTTGATTTTTTTTAATGTTTTCTGAAAGTTGGATTTTACATTTTTTTAAGACTTTTTAAGGTGGGATAGACAAAAAAATCAACTGTGATCGATCTAATCAAAATTTTAAAAAAAAGAGGCATCGTTTACTAGATCACATCTTGCTCTTTACAATGCAGCAAATTTGAAGTCTCTACCATGAATAGTTTTCTAGAAATGCGCCATGGAAAATGTAATGTCGGCTTAAAAGTGAAGTGCCAGAAATAGGCAATTAAAGTTTTGCGACTTGTATACGTGCTCATGGGGAAGCTAACTTATAGGCTTAAATTGAACTGCTTGTAAATAGAATTTTGATTTATGTTTTTCGATGACATATAGTTTGAATACCTTACTTTCAATCTAAGCGATAAAAAAAATTTGGTTCATTTTGAGCCCAAGGGGTCCAGCAAGACCGTAAAGGTACTTTTTAGTCTGTCTTAATTTCCACTATTATCTTACAAAACGTTAACCCTATAAATCATGAATGTTTTGCGAAATCTGACTTACACCAAATGTGTTTTTTAGATATCTACACAAACACAAACATATATATCTCAGTCATCATAATTATACATGTACTACTAATGCACTATTGAAAAGAAGTTCAACATAGGTGTTAACATCACCATGAACGTTGAGTTGAAAGTTGGTTGTAATATAAATCCATTCATTATTGTGTATTTATCTACGATTATTTTTAACAGATTTGATATGTATCCAGCGCAATCTTGCTGTAAGTGTGTGCTACAAATGCTTGAACATGATTTCTAGATTTACCAGAGGATATGTTGTAAATATTTTTCCCACATGGTAGTTTTAAATGATGAGTATTTTATCTGTTTGACCAGAAATCCCCTGTTAGTTTCTTTGTATCAGTTACTGTGACCTGCATCCTGCGCCACATGGCATAACTAACTTGATTGTCTTGCAGATTAACTATATGTTCTGCATCTCATATCTTGGTTTACTGAATTTGCTATATCATACATGTAGATTTACCGCCAAAAAGGAAATAAATTATCTAGATTTTCCATGTTTTTTACCATATATTGAAGAACATATCAATTTGAACATTGAATTACATCTAGCTGGTAATGTAATGCTGTAGCCACTGGATTTATTGTGCTTTGCACAAAACACCAGACATAACAACTTGTTGTATTTTCGTTATTTTGGGATAACACTTTCTTAGTTTCTTAGTCTTATTTTATCCCAAAATAACGAAAATACTGTTAGTCTCCACTTTCTAAAAGACACAAAAAATTATTCATAACAACTTGTTGTTCACACTTTGTGAGTTTTTGCAGATAAATCTGTTTTTTTTAAATTTGTCATGATGTCTGCAGTGGGTGTGTGGGTATAATAATTTGCTGTTCTACTAGTATTTAGTAATGATTTTTTTGGGTGTCGTTTGTTTAGTATAAAGAATACTTATGGCTGGCAGCAGCATGTCTTGAGCGTAGATGAATTGGAAGAACATCCATTTTCAACACAAAACACTTCACCTTTAATCGTTGGTAATGGGACCATCTATAATTGGAACCCAGCACCACGATACCTGTATGGGAAATACTCTTAAAGCAGCGGTAGGAAAACTCGATGTTGTACAAAAATAGAAACAGCACATCCAGATGTAATTAATATCACATGGCATATTTTCATAGCGTCAAGACAATTTACAAATCTCCAGTATGGTCAATTACATGGATAACTGACGACCTCCATGTTTGCAATGTGTGTGACACTATAGACACTTAATCTCTTGCAATTTTTTAACTCTGGGTTAAATTAATCAGCTTTGGGATATTTTTTTTTAGTCTGCCATGAGAAGTGATTTATTATATGTTTAAAAGAAAGAAATATCTTTTCTAGTATTTCTCCTCCTTTAGCTCAGTGTGGACCACAACAGAATAGCATGACTTATCAATATATTTCATGGGATAACAATATTTAAGTATATTTAAAACTGCAGTGCTCTCTGATTAAGGACAGTTTGGAGTGCAGAAAAGCAGTTATTATCAAGCAATGAATGAAGAATATAAATCTCCATCAATGCAAAACACTTCACATTTTATGATTTTTTTATTGTCAATAACTGTTGTTGTAGACCATCGGCAAGTGAAATACCCTTGAGCATGGTTTGACACATCAATTAATGTAAACTGCATTAAAACACACCAACAATAAACCGTTTGAAGTTGACAGTAGTAACTGAGCTGATAACACTGCTGATCTGGAAAGTGTTCAATCATGTGCAGCCACTCGAGCTACATGTATACAATCTCTTGACCTCATCAGTCTGGGAATAGTGTTGTGTGGAAGGTTGCTTTGTTCAGTTCCTAAAAGATATTCATTTGTGACTGACACACTGTCCCAATATTCTTAATTAATCCAACCATATTGAGGAAGAAAAACCATACAAAATAAAAAGAATGTGCAGCAGCAAATACATTTTTTTGTAGTTGCTGATTTTATTTGAGAAATAACAGATGAAGATACATGTAGTTGGCGATCATGTTTCCCGACAAATCTCCTGTATTTTAATTGAAATAAAGACACTTTTTATTCAGGGTTTCACTGAATGATTTATGGGTTTATATGAAAAGAGTACTTTTGATACCCCAGGAGGATCTTTGATATCCATGTTAATGTACCCTCTGACTAAGGGAAGTTTGTTTGGAGAGCAACAATACTGTTTTTACTTAGCACTTGAGGAAGATAAATTCCACAACAGTATAAAAACACTACACATCTTAGTTGTGCTAGTGTCAATTATTGTTTGAATATAAGTGAAATACCCTTAAGCACGGTGTAAAACACCAATGCTCAAACGGAAGTGGTTTTAGCCAATTAAAACCCAGGAAGACGTCTTTAGGGCTTTTGATATGACTTTAATAAAATGTAAGAATTTCAAACTTATTTGAAGTCTCAATTGTTTTGTGTTCAATATTAGCCTCCTTCATACCATCCTTCAACCCTATTAATAACATTAGACATACTAAATGTATATTGTCCTTGTTTGGTGGTAGTGATTAAGAGGGTGGATTCCTTCTCACATGTCATCATATGATAACGAGGCAGCGTAAAACTAAAATCAAACTCCTGTCAGACAAAAGTCAGTTAAGGTGTAAATTAAACAAACAGTTCAAATACATGTATGTGTGTAAGAAAAACAGCGTACATGTCTCCTGTATGTGTATACAGGAAAATGTTCACAAACAGGACTAACAGGAGTAGCTTGTATTTCCTATACAAGCTTTTATATATTTTAAAATTTCACTGTCAATCTTGTAAATTTATTAAAGCTTTATCAAGAATAAAACCTAATATCATATCAATTGTATTCAGGTGATAGCATCCTGTTTTTAATGAATCTGTGCACTGATGGAGAAGCTCTTATAATGTTCCTACCCCAGGCTACATTTTTTCTCTCTGTTAAGAAGCTGTTTATTGTACAGAGGTAATATTACAATAGAGATTTTCCGCTCAGGTAGTTGTAGAATGACAGTGGTTGGCAGCTCTCTCTGGGTGGATGAGTTTGATTGGTCCAGCCCTGTCACCCTCTACTGCTCTCTGTTATGTCTGCATTCAGTATTGAACTCAGCCACCAACCAGCACAGGTAGCCTGCTTAATACAGTGAACCTGATCAAGGATAAACATAGTTCAGTGCTTTCATGACTTCTGTATTTTAAATTTTATCAACACTAAAAGGACGGAGTGTTTTCAAGACCTATGGTAAGCTTCTTATCGTTTATTAAACTCGCTGTTTGTTCAACTTTATCTCAATTATCTGCATAGGCAGGATTGAGGAGGAAAATTATATTCTAAAAAGCAACCTTTCTAGATTACTTAAAATTTTCGTTTCGTTTTTTGCAAGCTAGGGATAAACTTGTTTGGGCCTTGTTGGTTACAGAATCTGACTGGATTTGATGGTGTTCCAAAACAATTGACAATTTTGAACACTGTAAACTAACAGGCAAACCTTTTCTGTCTTTCTCAATTCTCACCATCTATTTTGTACACACACTGACTGTTGCCAGATTATAAGTTTACATTCATCTTACATGTTGCAACCCAAAGGTTCATCGTAATTGTGGGTTTTTTGTCCGCAATAAACAGTTTTTATTTATTTATTCATTCCTCTGATATTGGATCAACAGGATTAGATCCTAATTACAGATTATAGGCCAGCATTGTCGTGGGAGGAAAACTGGGTAGTAAATCAACCTGGAAAACCCACGACCTTAATAAACTTGTTGCTGGCCTACCAACCCATATACGGTCCGCATGACTCAAACCTGCGACCACAGAGGTGAGGAGGATTATGTTGACCAGAAGCACACACTCTGACACTAGAGCGTACACTCTAGACCAAGCAGACCAAAAGCACAAACTCTTACACTAGAGCTTACACTCTAGACCAAGCAGGCTACTGTTATTTCCCATGCTATTGGTCTTCAGGTTTTATATGTATCATGGGTTTTATTGTGATGTTATGTTGTACTCAAGTGGTATCATTCTGAAAAAAGTTCATCCTCATCATCAGGATGATCATAGAATAATAAAATGCTGAAATAAAATCCAAACAAAGCTGCTCTGTTTTGAGTCTTGTGATTGTCCCATCATTGTTTGTTGTAGTTGAAGGTGGTCCCCCTTTTTCCCCCTCAAATAAATGGTGTTAAAACACAATCAAGCGAACAATCAAATATATGCTCATTAAAAAACACTACACGTATCAGGTATGCTAATTTTTTTTTATCTTCTTTGTCTCTATTTACTGTCATGTCTTATTTTTTAAAGGGTGGGGGTGTATTTTCAATGCTATGGTTAAAGTAAATATTTCTTTTATTCTAATGTTATGGCGCTGTGCTTAATACATTTTGTAATATTCTTTGGACACATCTCCTTATGTTTCTTGGAAATTTGTGACTTTAATGCACATTAGATTTGACTTAAGTCTTGATTTGAGATGACACATCGTGATATTTAAAAAAAAATAGTTAAAAATTCTGACACTGATTCATCTGCGACTTTTCCAAAAGTTTCCCTTTTGGTTCTTGCATAGACTATTCAATATTGTATGTGGTAACTAATTCTTAACATTTTATATTAATAAGCATGAAATGCTGTATGTTAACAATACATAATGTGTAGTGATTAATTCTGAAGTGTGGTGGTTGAGGTCAGTTCCTTGGTAACCAGAACACGTGTATAACCGGTTAGGTACATCTGTCCTCCACGACCATCATCCTTTTAATCTGGACGTCTACAGGTACATGTGGTTTATCAATCAAAATGTTTACAATACTATCACTGGACATATGTTAAATGCATGTTTTTATTTTATGTTTTTTCTTTTTTCTTTTTTTCTTGTTTTTTTTTTTTAATTTCACATGTTTGTCCTGCTGTTCATGTTTACCTGCCTAGCTGACGTATGTGTATAAGCTATGATGTATCTTCAGTAATAACTGAGTTCTCCCACTGAGTCATGACTGTGTTACCTTGTTTGTATTCCAGCATGTGTGGACATGGGATGCTTTTTATTAAAATTGCTACATGTTTAAAATAATTAACAGGTTAATTCATGAAAATTAGGATTTTTTTTTACTGACTTGATAAGTCGTTAAATTACTTCCTATCTATTTTGATATATTTAGATTTATAAAAGGCTTGGTGTGATTTGTTTTAAATAGAGCGATGCAATAATGTATGGGCCCAGGAGGTCAATGAAAGTGGTTACTTAAATTGTTTCTTCTCTCTCATAACTTCACATTTAATAGGTTCTGTGGTTGATTTTTCATTTATTGTTAATAATAGTGATGTATTTTCTATAAAAAAGTCAGAAATTTTGCACAAATAAAGGATATACTTCCCTAAAAAGCTAAATTAAGAAACTGGAAGTTTATAACATTAAATAGTTGTGAGATTGATAATCAATTTTATTTGAATTCATTTTAATACCATAATTTGGGTTTAAAAATGACGAAAGGGGTGTGTTGATTAAAGGCGCTGTTAAGTAGACATTCTTGATGTGGTATCTACAGTGATCATGTGATACTGGTGGTCAAGGGATTGTCCATATTGACTGTCCTCACTGTAAACATTCAACAATTACAAAGGGACATTTCTCAAATACTCCCAATTGTATCTCTGTGTTCATGTCAAATTGGATACACAATCCAAACAAAAAGGAACTAGATTCTGAACAGGTAAGAATTTCAGAATGTCAGGTGTTCAGCATTCCCAGTTGGGTGTAACACATTTAGTTAGCATCACTAGATGTAATTTTTTATTTATTACTTTATTAAAGACACTTGGTCCATATACCTGTTTAAAAGTTACATATAATTGTATCTGTATGCACTAGCATAACACAGGATGCTATTTGGCTTGTATTAATGAGTTGAACAGGAATTTCCGTTTATCCCTGATTGTTACTTGAATGCAACCTTTTCATAAAAGAATACACATTTGTAAGAAGGATTTCAGAGAAGGATGTAAAAAAAAACATACGACATGCACTACATCGGTAGTTTAAATGCATAAGCCATCTGAATGCGTTATTATACAGGACTCGCATCTTGTCAAAACGCTTATGGTTATATACAATCCACATGGAACAAGAATATATATTTGAGCAATATGGTTTTAATAATATCTTTTTTACTGACTGAGAGCACTGGCTTGACTTTCTAATTATCATATTTACCCATATATATACTTAGCTTCGTTCTTTGCTCATTTATATCATCATTATGATTATCACAAAGACTACTGGGAATGACATGACCTAGATAAACATACTTGTGTACATAGACCAAGTTTTCTTTACAAAGCTTAACAGTCGGAGCGAAAACAATTTACACCAATTGGGAGCAACTACTATAAAGCATACAGTCTTTTATCAATTGCATACAATATCATGATAACATATATCTTATAACTTAAGCATGAAAATTCAAATAGCGGCGAAAACTAGCAGAACATAATCTTGTGTTGAAAGAAAATCATCCGGCTTCATAGATGGTATTTAAAATGTTCTATTATATTCTTCTGAATGTTGCATTAGTTATATTCACGAGAAGAATTTGAAATGGGTGTGTGTACAAATTTGTTTCTTCCTTTCCAGACCTGAGAGAGGATGGCGCAGAAAAACAACCCATCCGCCCAGCTTGTTTCATTGAAGCCCATACCAGATAGCACGGAAACAGCAAATGGTAGCAAATCACCATCCAGAGAATTTGAGAATGAGGCATTTGCTGGCGAAGATGAGATAGATGGTATCCCTCCACCTCCTTACAAAGAAGAAACAAATCTTGAAAACTCTTTCAAACCTGAAGTTAACCTCTCACCCACAGCTAACGACCAAAACAATGGGAAAATTCGCTTACGTCATCCTAGTTCTAGCAGTGGAAACTCGGATAGCAATAAGAAAAGGCACATCAGCACTGCCTCCATGAGTAGTTTAGCCTTTGATGATGCTGTGCTAGGTGAGAAATCTTTGAATCTCTCTTCTACTAACTCAAAGTTAGACAGTGTTTATCTTAATATGTGTTATAACATGAATTCCTATACATTCTTATACAAAAAAATTAGTTATCTACATTATTATTTTTATCATTTTTGTTTCTTTTTTATATTTATTTTGCTTGCATTAATTTAAGCTAATTATTACTGGTATTATCAGAAGATAGTCCACAGACCTTGTCAAAAACAGTGTGGTCATGCCCCGGTGAGCTTGCTTCCCCAGGCTGAATATTTGCACTGAAAACTGAACTATAAATTGACTAATTCACTTCCAGCTATCTACTGTAATTAGATTTCTCATGTTCTAGAAAAAAATTCTTATCAAAATACCTTTAACTTTGTAGATGAACTTCCACAAAATGTTATATTTTGTCTATTATTTATGGCTATAGACCTCAGGCTAAGTAGGTATATCCGGAGTGAATTCATTTAAACATAATTTTAAGGGTGCTCTTCTTGTTTCCTGTTTGAAATAAAGGCTGTTAACATGCAAACCAAATTGTTTACAATGTTGACAATGTAGGAAGTTTGTATTTCTTTGTCTCTCTGCATGATTGAACAATCAAATATAGTGGTATTATTTAGGATGTTTTAGTATATACGGTAATCATTAAACTGCTTACACCTGTAATTTAAGGCAAATAAAATAAAGATGTCAATTAGACTGATGAATTTGTTAAGCTGGTCCTGATGTGTGTTGATCTATGGCCTGGGGCATGTGATAGTGCTGAGTGTATTCATTCAATTCAAGCTTACTCTACATGAACCTCACTCATGATGACCTCACCAGTCAAATATACATTAATGTTTCTCTCTACATTTATAAAGTTAAATTTTCATTTTTGTCTTTAAATGTTTTTCTCCAGATAGAAATTCCTAAAGATAAAACATCATACATTACAGCTAGAATTATAAATTAATATTTTTGTATTTTTGTATTTTTATTTATTAAACTAGATGAGGATATTAACCTGGTTTTCTCCAAACATGAGGTAAGCTACTTCATATGATAAACTACTGACTTACGCGACTAAAACTAAATGTCCGCTTCATAAGTATGAGTGGTTGCGAGAAGATACATGCAACTATGCCTTTGTACACTTTGAGAACTCGTTTTATTGGAACATCATTGATTTGCAAATATTCACTCAGATAAAGTGATGCACAGAAGTGTTATTCCAATAATTCAAAAAGGATCATTGTTTAAAATTGGTAGTCTTAACATTTATGTAAAAAAAATTAAATGTGAATCTGCTTTTAACAAATTAAGGTAGGTCAGCCCCTTCAAGGTCAAAATTTGTCTGTTTTTTTTTTCATTTGTTAATACGAAAATTCATATTATTAGCCTGCATTTAGTGAAGCAGTTATACAAAAATTCCACATAGAAGTCCTTCAATTTTAAGTTTCAAAATTGTGATTCAGTGCATTGTCGGTGTACAGCCGGATGGTTTCTGACCGAATTCTAGCATTTGATTTTTTTCAACGCTGTTTTCTCGAAACCTGTTTAAGTTACAACCCTAAAATTCGACATGCTTGATGATGACATATTAAACTAAAAAATCGTCCTTCAAATTTTATAAATTCGTCCTAGTTCTCTTTTCATATTAATATTTCTAAAATTAATGGTGAAAATTTGACTTTTTTCCTTGAAAGATGAATAATTACAAAAGTAAGCCGAACTTATAAAATTTGAAGGATTTTTTTTTAGCTTGATATGTTTCTAATAAGCATGCCAAATTTCACGGGTGTAGCTTAAACGGTTTTTGAGAAAACAGGGTAGAATAATTGCCTATCGACAAAAAATGAAGTGCTAGAATTCGGGCAGAAACCATTCGGCTGTAC
>JAVFBX010250723.1:0-10051 GCA_034783855.1 Mopalia kennerleyi | reverse complement strand
TGATGGATATAAAAATAAGTATGGCAGACAAGTGGAAAATGAAGGAAATATTCTGGAAGAGAATAAGCCTTGTACTCTTATCAGCTTTAAAAAAAAATAGACACAGAGCTAGGGACAGTTTGCTCCAAATACTTGCTGGTTTTTTGTTTGTTTTATTTTTTTTAAAACAATATTAATTCTGGTGGAATATCAGTTTTCAAACTGAACAGACTTAACATTTTATAGTTGTGTTTGTTGAGCTATTTGATGGTAGTGAAATCCCCATGAGCAGGAAGTTAAACAGGATGTTAAACATATATTTAGAAACTTGTCTCAGGGATTTTATCTAGAACATGAGATTATTCGTTGTGTTTTATTAATAGACATCCCTGTGCCAGCATGATAAATTTTTAGGAACATATATATTTAATAGACATCCCTGTGCCAGTGTGATCAATTTTTAGCAACGTATATATTTAATACACATCCCTGTGCCAGTGTGATAAATTTTTAGCAACGTATATATTTAAGAGACTCCCTGTGCCATGGTGATCAATTTTTAGCAACAAATATATTTAATAGACATCCCTGTGCCAGTGTGATCACTTTTAGGAACGTATATATTTAATAGACATCCCTGTGCCAGTGTGATCAATTTTTAGGAACGTAAATATTTAATAGACATCCCTGTGCCATGGTGATCAGTTTTTAGGAATTTATTTATTTAATAGACATCCCTGTGCCAGTGTGATCAAATTTTAGGAATGTATATATTTAATAGACATCCCTGTGCCAGTGTGATCACTTTTTTAGGAATTTATTTATTTAATAGACATCCCTGTGCCAGTGTGATAAATTTTTAGGAATTTATTTATTTAATAGACATCCCTGTGCCAGTGTAATCAAATTTTAAGAACATATATATTTAATCGACCTCCCTGTGCCAGTGTGATCACTTTTTAGGAACGTATATATTTAATAGACATCCCTGTGCTATGGGGATCAATTTTTAGCAACGTATATATTTAATAGACATCCCTGTGCCAGTGTGATCAATTTTAAGGAACATATATATTTAAGAGACATCCCTGTGCCATGGTGATCAATTTTTAGCAACAAATATATTTAATAGACATCCCTGTGCCAGTGTGATCAAATTTTAGGAACATATATATTTAATAGACATCCCTGTGCTAGTGTGATCACTTTTTAGGAACGTACATATTCAATCGACATCCCTGTGCCGATGTGATAAAATTTTAGAAACCTATATATTTAATCACATGTTTAATCACATATTTAAGAATTTATGTAGAGAAATAAAATCTGAATTCAAACGCATCTATATATATATACTTTTTATAGTACATATTTGGTGGGAAACCTATATAAGAGATAACCATATCGTAATACCTGACCTTTTATACGTGGTATATTGTATGTGTTTTATGTAGTAATCAGTGACTCTTATGAGTTGATGATCTACTGTTGATCTCCAATATTATGGAGCGTCCTATATAACCCTTAAGATCAACCGGCCAATCAAGTAATGGCTTGAAGTGAGGTGGTGGGCAGAATATATTTTACGCAATTAAAGTTGCTCTGGACAGTAGAAAAGAGTCTTATTAATACCAAGTGTTTTCCGATAGCAGCATGGTGTGTCTAAATAGTGTGTTCTTCTATAAATATTGTAACAGCCAGCTAGTCGTGGCATAGAATATAGCATCCAGATTTCCTTCCCGTTTGTTTGCCGAATAATTCTGTGTGATTGCACGTTTGCATATTTGTGAAGAAAGGGTTAATCGATAACTTTATGTAGAGCATTAAAATTGATTTGTTTTGAATTGAGGTTTGTTGTAATGCCTGTCATTGTAGACCTGGTTGGGTGCCTTGGAGATATGGTTCTAGCTGATAGTGCACGTGCCTCGCACGCGCCACATTATTACACTCCTGCCACACACACTTCGTTACCATAGTTACTGAGTGCTCTAAATTTTTTTTTAAAGCTGAGCAGAATGACAGCTAGATTTAAAATGGGAAATCTAAATATGTCACTACACAGGCTTTAATTATGTTCAGTGAGCCCAGTGTTGTTCAAATCATCTCATAGGCTAATTTCATTACCTATGTGAGAATGTAGCTTTTTAATTTTAGATAATTAAGATTATTAAGTTTTTCTTAAGAAGATAAGTTCAAAAAGAAAAAAATATTGATTAATAAATGTGGCATTATAATGAGCATCAGGTTGAAGGGAAGTTACTTAAATTTGTTAAAATTTAAAAAAAAGTAGTAATACATGTTGATGTTAAATTGGGAATTTTGTAAATTACTTCTTTTTTTATTGTTTATTTTCTGTCATGTTTAGTTACTACACAGGCTTTATTTAAAATTATTCAAGAATAAATTATTATAATTGTATATCCTTTTGTGTTTATTGAGGGATACTAGGACCAGCAAAATTAAAATTTTATTTTATCCTCTTCATTAAATGAAACCAACTTTATTATAAAGTCAGTTGTAGTGGTTACATGTATATTACAATCGAATACAAAATGCATTTTTAATTAGCATAATTAAGCATATAAGTTTCAGACATGTCCTGTTAAAACATTAATGTCTCTGAAATTCAGACCACTTCCAAGCAGCTGTAACCAATCTGAAATTGTATTTCAAACTCTGGATAAAAATCTTCTTTTTTTTATCCTCTTAAAATTCTCTATTGACCTTTTTTCTTTTTCAAAATAAGTTAATTCATTTTTTAATTTTAAAAATTTGTGATATGACTTTTTTTCTGATGCCAAAAATGTTTTTGCTTTGATCAAAACCTAGAACTCTGCATTTGTATAATGATAAGTTTGTGTTTGCAGATTGATTTTTTTTTGTCCTCTCGTCCAGTAAATAACAGGAGGCTTTTAAGGCCATTCCTGTCAGGTTATCTATATCTTTATTTGAAATCTTGAGTAAAGGCTATGTTTTCAATGTGACTATAGAGGATATATGGAAGCAGATGGTGCGACTTTACATGGACAGACCACAAACTGTAGTCACTTATCTGAATATAGGGGCCCAGTCAGGAATTCAGCCCAATACTAAACATACCAGATAAAGGGTATTTCTCTCCTGTTGACACTTGTGTCAGATATGAAAAGTTTAGTGGGAACGCTGCCATCTGCTACCTAACACAGGGGAAGGGGGACTTTGGGGGCTGGGATGTATGGGTCATGCAGCACTGTCCCACTCCCTGAATATAGCTCTAGGTGTATGTTTTATCAACTTAAATAATAGTCAAATGATCGGTCTAATTAAATAAATTACTAAGTCTCCGTTGCATATAAGTGAAATGCCCTTAAGTATGACCTTAAACCTCAATTAAATCAAAAACAAATCATTAATTTAGGCAATATATTTATGAAAAAGTTTTTATTTCATTGCAAAACAAAAAAAAAACAAATCAAACATTAAAAAGTTATTCAGTTTTAGTTCATCTACTTCAAAATAATAAAACTGAAATAATGAAGTTTTAACCGACAAGCTTTGGAATCCACTCAATTGACTGAAAAGTTAACTGATACTGTCAAGACGGGAGATTTTAAGTCTGAGAACTACAGTCATAAATCAGAAAACTAAACCCATATGTTAGAACATTGAAATCAACAGTGTAAACAACTGAATCAGAAAACTAAACCCATATGTTAGTACATTGAAATCAACAGTGTAAACAACTGAATCATAAAACTAAACTTGTAAACTAGAAGACTAAACCCATATATCAGAAAAGTGAAATCAGAAAATCATGCTTGCATAGATTAGAGAACTCTAAAATTAAATAAGAAAACTGAAATCATGTATCAAAAAACTAAGCTTATTTATATGAAAACGAAAATGAAATCCATTTATCAGAAAACTCAACTCAGATCAGAAAACTGAAACCAGAAAAAACTCACTTATCCCAAAACGAAACTCATATGTCAGAAATCTGAAATCAGAAACTCATGTATCTTACAACTATACTTGTAGATCAGAAAACTCAACTAAGATCAGAAAACTGTAGCCAAAAAACAAAACTCACTTATCCCAAAACTATACTCGTATGTCAGAAAGCTGAAATCAAAAACTCATGTTTCATACATCTATATTTGTACATCGTGAAAACTGAAGCCAGAAAACAAAACTCCCGTATCCCAAAACTAAACTCATATATTAGAAAACTGAAATGAGGAAAGTAAACTCATGTATCATAAACCTGTAACTATGTTTGTAGGATTATATTAGAATACTTAACTCCTATTACAAATCTGAGAAAACAAGCAAACTTAGCTCATAAAATAAGATATGTAAAGGGAATAAATTAGAAGAGTTCTTTATATGTGCATATTAAGTAGCTGGTTCTGTGCTGTAGGAGATGTAACAAACAGCTTGTGACAGTATACATTATAACAGCTGATAAAACTTTTAATTTGTCCAATAAGCATTGCCAGTGTAGTAGTCTTCAATACTGATTAATTACCCATTAATGTCTGTTAATTACTCAGAAACTTACAGGGATGAATGAAATCATGGGGTTTGAGGGCAATGTCTTAGCTAGGATTGAAAATCTGCCTCTCATTTACCCCTATTTTGACGAATTTTGCCTGACAAAATTGTCCAGTTTCCTATCTTTTCTGTGTTAAAATTCAGAATTTTTACCTGTCATTTGAACCATTTGTAGAAATCTACCTGTCAACATGACAGGTGGATGGGCCTCTAGCTAAGACTTTGAGGGGCCAAAGTTTTTTAGTTGGCCCATAAAACTTCTTTAAATAATCTTTACTCACATTATGAAAGGGTTCAAATTTAAAAGAATTTTACCTACAGGCTCATATGCTTTCAAAAGAGTCTATTGACCTCTGACCTAATTAATTTGATTAGCTGTTATCTGTTTCTCACTATCTGTGTTTTAATATACATACCCAGGCTTAAAAAATCAGTTTTATTGGTACGATTTAGCTGATCAGCTGATCAAATTCAAAGTCTGGCGGGATAGGAATCTCAGTTTATTGATAATAAATACATTTTATTTTTAGGAATTTAAAACATTTGATCCGTGTTATTTTTAGCAATGGTCTTGCTGTGTTTTAGAGTTTCTTAAAATGAGGTGCCCAAGTGAAAAGATTGTTCAATTCAGGGTGTCTGTAGGATGAGTGGACAGCCCTTTGCCTAAGCCCTTGGCTGCGTATGTCCATGTAACCAGTGTGGTAATGGTGTCAGCCGTATCACATACTTTGATATTAATCACTTTAGATATATCTTTTGAGTTATGACGTCATAACTTATGAACACGCATCTGCAAATTTAAATCAGCCACCACCCAAATTTAAATGATCTTACAGAATTTAAAATGTCAGATGTGCATTAAGTCGTATAACATCAGTAGGGCAATATGTTAACATTCTGGTTTTTTATCCACTTAAAATGATGTGAAAGAGGCCCAATATAAGATATTAACTAATCCAAGTCTTCTGATTTCTAAATTTTATTTATAATCAGTTTAAAATGCCTCGCCTTTAAAGATATTTACAACTTTAAAAGTTTTTTCATGAGTTTTAAAACAGAAATGAAATAACTTATGTTTGCTGAATTTTAATTTTTTTTCGTGGAAAGATTTCCTTTTGAATTATTTAATTGAGTCTGACAGTTGTTAAATTATTAAAATATGCCATTAAGATTTAAAGTGAAGATTTTAGCTGATAAAATCTGAGAGAATTCAAGTATTATGAACAGTTTAATTCATGTGATAAACTGAAGTTGTTTACATAAAGCATGTGCGTGGCTTAAGCATGTATCTTGACGAGCTGACATCAAAGACGACTGCTCAAGGAGATGAAGCTCAAGATGAAGGAAGCAGTGATGGTGAAATTAAGTTTCTTTTTTATAGCAGTGGCATATCAAGGGGCATGTAAAGGCTGGTTTTGCCAGCATTGGCTGGCCTTTAAAAGTCTAAATCACTGGTATTTTAATTCAAATTGTGTCAAAATCTGTGTTACATTTCAATTTTATCACAGATTTATCAAAATTAAATTTGAAGCAAAGATGGCATCTCAAGGGGCATGTAAAGGCTGGTTTTGCAAGCATAGGCTTCACTTTTAAACGGCAAATTACTGGTATTTTAATTCAAATTGTGTAAATTTTATCTGTGTTGCATTTCAATTTTATCGCAGATTTATAAAACTTAAACTTGAAGCAAAGATCATTGTTTCTTTGTCCCAACTAATAATTCAAATCTGGATAAAAGTTGTCATACACCATCTTTTTGTTTTATCTGTGGACATCTTTGGACAAATTTTAAAATTAAATTTAAAATTTTAAAAATTCTTAAGAAGTAACACCGCTGATAGTCTATTAGGATCAGGCCATGGTTTGAGGTTTGACAATGTAAATTTTTCATGGAAAAGATATAAATTCTAATTTAACTCTCCAAAACACAAACCTATATACCGGTATATATTTCTAAAAACAATTCACTCTGGCTCAGGGATGTAAGCTTATAGGGAAGGCTTAAGACCTTACCCACTGGCACCTACATGTATATCCAAAGATAACATTTTGAGAAAAACCAGTCCAAAAGTTTTACCAAAGGTAGACAATCATTGTGTCAAGTATTAATGGTCATCTTTTAGATTTCTTTTTTTTTTTTGTTACTAAAACTTTGTCGAAATTAATGCTGGGGTCTTGTGCTCATTCAGTTGTAGTCCTTGGTGGGTAGCAAAAATCACCAAAATGAACATGGGCAGGTCTGGTTTTAGGTGACTGGTCCTCAATATGTTTGCATGAACCACACTAATTTCTTTACACTAGAAGTGTTAGTGTATCTAGTTCTCTATAAGTGTTTGACGAGTTAGCTTTCCTAATGTTGAGTGAAAAATTGTCATTTTTTTCCAGAATGTCGTTTTTCCAGATGACTGTATTAGTGAGAAGCTGATGTAGAGCTGAGTATTAGGGTGTTGTGAGTGAGGGGCAGATGCTGGGGTACAGAGGACCAGGGAGGAAGGCAGGGAGTCTCAAAGACAAACTCCTCAGTATCTCAGTTGTCCATAGCCCCAGGGACTGTGCAATCCTGTTAATTATTAATTCCTAGACTGGGGCTGCAGAGGGGAGGGTTTGATCAGCAATCACAGAATAATATCCCTTTAATCATAGTAATTATTAACATCATCTGAGGTTACAGAGGAGGGTCACAATTTGTGGTGATGAAATAATTATGTTAACAATCAAACAATATAATTACTTTTTTTCGCTGCTTTGATGATTATTAATCACACACTTGGGCTATGTCATGGTTTGATTGGTGGAGATAGAATAAATGTTGTGAATAATTTCAAACATTATCAAACATTCAAATATGTGATACTGACCTTGGAGGTCTGCTTCAAGGTCGACTTGATAGGGGACGAGCTTGTGTTCAGATATTCAACAAATGTAAGAAATTGCAAATCTGATTAAAAATTTGATTTGAACAGTAACTTAAAGTTCTCTTTTTAATAAGGAACTTGTTTTAATATTTAAAATAGTATTTGAGCGATATCTGATGGTGAGTTTTGGGGGAAAAAAAAGTCTATATTAATTACTTGTTGTGAAGAATTCTA
This sequence comes from Mopalia kennerleyi, assembly GCA_034783855.1. Lineage (NCBI taxonomy): Eukaryota > Metazoa > Mollusca > Polyplacophora > Chitonida > Mopaliidae > Mopalia > Mopalia kennerleyi. The sequence goes on along the minus strand of JAVFBX010250723.1, from coordinate 2,450 downwards.
ATCTTGTAATGTGGATATTGGGTGTTTGTCTACTCCTGTGATTGTAGTTATTTTAGCCTGAAGTTGAACTGATGTTAAAGTACTTTCACCTTCCAGGCATATTTTAGTGTGACAAGATGTGTAGGGAAAAGGGTATTCAGTGTCCAGGGCTAATCAAAGACACCCAGTAATATACTCCATCTGTTAAAGCCCCTCTTTGAGTACCCTGTGTAAAATTTGTCCCCCTGTATTTTACATTATTTTGGGACAAAGTTATCTTTACAGTACCAAAGTTAGTTGCCATGTAACTGAAGGTAGTATGTTCCAAGTGCATTATACATGTCTTTATTTAGCACTGGAGGAGTATTACTTTGTAACACAGCAAAACACCACACTTGTAATAGGGAATGGTTCTTACAAGGTTTCTCTCTGTTTTTTTTTACCATAATTAGGAAGTGGAGTATGAAGTATGAATTGGATAATTCGTCGTCATACAAGTGAAATACTCTTGAGTACGACATTAAACCTGAATCAAACCAACAAACTTTTTTTTTAGCATGACACTTTCTAAGCTTGCAATAATTCAAGTAAAGACAATTTGCATGCCAGTCATTAAGCTGCACTACTGGCTTTATTATCATTTATTCTAGGCAAAACATCATATGACGTTAAAGATAACACGTTGACTGACTGCCTGTACATGACAAGTAACGCAAGAAAGTATGAGAAACGCCAATCGTGCAGATAACTCCCTAGTAGACATTATTTAGTGATGACACTTTCTTATTTGGGCAGATTCCAGCTCAGAAAATGTACAAGTTGTCCCCTGTCATTGAATCAAACTCACAGACCCTCGGAGTAAGGCACAAGTTTGCCTACAGTAAAGTAAATACTGGCAGCCACCTAGAAAATAATGAGTTGACTTGTTAGGGTATTTACGGAAATGTGAGAAGAGGCCAAGTAATATACCCCATCTGTGGTAGTCTCTAGGCACCCAGTGATAGCCCTTAACAGCCCCTGAGGGCAACATTTTCTTGTCCAAGAACCCTCTATAAACAAGATCAAACTAAGGCAAGGTCACTTGGCTCAGTGGTCATTTAAACCAAAATCTCACCCCTTGACTTGTCCAGTATAATAGTACAGGTGGCCAATTCAATACAGGAACAACAAACTAATATTCACACCTAACTGGGCAATACAAAATTTATACTCCCCACAGTCTCTCATCAGAAATGATATAATTAGATAATAAAGCAGTTGTGTGGACACAAAAAAAAATCTGCATTACAAAATAGGATAAGTGTTCAATTTATGAAAGACAAATTCTTCTCAATATCATGTTAATTGCAAATTACAAAAAAAAAAATTGAATGAATTTGTTAGAAGAAAATGTTCTTGCCTGGGAACTTTATCCATGAAAAAGCTGCATATTTTTACCAAACATATTTCAGTTTTAAATCTTTAGCATTTATATGACCGCTTTGCTTTGCCAGTTGGTGGTTGAAAACAGAAAGGAAGCCTTATTAAAACCCACCCCATGGTCTCCCAGTTACCGGATAACCTCCCTATCAAACCACTGATTGATTGGTGTTTTTTGCGGGGTATTTCACTTATATGACGACACTGTATTTCAACAATAATGGACACTAGCACACCCATAAAATAGGAGGTATTTTGATTCGGTTTGGAAGATTAATCTTCCTCCAGTGCTAAGTAAAGACAGCATTGCTAGTCTTCAATTAAACTGCCTTTAGCCAGAGGGCACCAATGAATAAAAGTTTACCACAAACCTGTTTTTGGGGGTCAGCTGTCCAGGCTGAGCCACAGCATAGTCCGAGTTTGTGATACATCACACGCTTATATTTGTTGGTATTATCCAACAAAGTTTTAGGAAACCTAAATGATTATGAACTTTGTGCAAGTGACAGCAATACAGACAGTCAAAACTTCATCATGGCACAAAAACACCAGGCAGATTAACTGTATGCTGATACAAAACACTTAAATTAGGATTTTAGGGCGTAAGGGGATGCTAGTTGGGAAGGGGCTACCTGATGACATGGTGCTTTCAGAGCCACACAAAGCCGATCTGTTTGTGATGTTTTCAACTTTATTGTCTTGTCTTGTCAACGTTGGAAGTGATTTCCTTTACTGATTGGGCTGGCATGCCACCATGAGTGAAACAGCCTTAAGTACAAGATAGAAACATTACGAGTGAAATAGCCTTAAGTGGAACATATAAACATAATGAGTGAAATAGCCTTGACAAACCCTTACAAACAACACATGGGCTTAGGACAGTGTCTTAACTAGGATTAGAAATGGGCCTGTCAGAAATACCTATTTCGGGGAATTTTACCTGTCAAAATTTTTCATTTTCCTATCTTTTCAATGTTAAAATTCAGAACTTCTACATGTACCTGTCATTTACATCATTTTTAAAAATAGCCAAGACTATGGCTTTGAGTAGG
>JAVFBX010250712.1:0-10051 GCA_034783855.1 Mopalia kennerleyi | reverse complement strand
GTGTCGAGTGGGTAGGTTTGGCGTGTCGAGTGGGTAGGTTTGGTGTGTCGTGTGGGTAGGTTTGGTGTGTCGAGTGGGTAGGTTTGGTGTGTCGAGTGGGTAGGTTTGGTGTGTCGAGTGGGTTGGATTGGCGTGTCGAGTGGGTAGGATTGGCCTGTCTAGTGTGTAAGCTTATCGTGTTTAGTTTATATGTTCAGTTCTCCAGCAGACAATAGGTTGTCAAACCGAAGCATATCGACAGGAACTAATTAATGTAACATACGTGAACCAAAATGTTAACAATTGTCCAATATTCATGAACAAACAATTCCAAGCTTATGGTTGCTGACTCTATTACGTCACAGCTACCGGGTTTGGAACGAAATACAATGTCAAAGCTGTAAATATATAATAATTTGAAAGTGAAAGACGACTGCCAATTGATTTTTTCCCTATGTATATCGTTTAATATACATTTAAACCCTTTGAAACTCGTTTATCAACCTATTCATGATATGATGTATCAGTTGAGAAGAACAAATACCATGGAGCCGATAGCGTATAGGCCTACTGCGTGCCGAAGCAAAACGCTAACTGCAATTTGTCTGCATTTTGATGTAGTTTTTCTTAATAACCAGTTAATACATTGGTCATTCCAGTAGTAGATGGTCGAGTATAGCTACAGAACAATACTGTTTTCAGCTATCCCGGAATGCTAAAATGGTGGACACCATTACTTGAACGGAATACGGTTTAACATCCACAATGTCTTGTGGTTTGTGGTCACGACAATAGTTAACACACGTCTGATTGATTGATTGATTGATTGATTGATTGATTAGGCTTTACACCGTTTTAAGAGTATTTCGCTTTTAGGACGGCGGTGTGTTCCAACAATTATTGACACTAGCACATCCAAGGTGTGAAATGTTTTCATTATGTTGGAAATTTAATCTTCCTCCAGTGATTAGTAAAGACCCCTAGCTACTTTTCTGTGCGGGCCACACACGCCTGGGTTGTGGAACGCGGTAAAGAAAATTTTAACCATACAGGAGTGTTCAGCAGACACAGATGTGACCTTGATTACTTGTACGGAACAGGGTTTGACCTTCACAAAAACTTGTGCTTTAAACGCGTCACTAGAATAATGCGCGTCTGGAGAATTGAACAGAAATGTGGAATTTTGTGGTGATAATTGGTGTCATGTTGACATTTGCATTCCCCAAATGGACCCTGTTTGGTCTATCATGGTACTTAACCCAAATAACTAATGGAAGCTTAATAAAGATTTGATATGGGAATATAGATCAAACAATGTAAGTGGGTAGCAGTTGGCACACTGCAGCTCTTGGGCTGTGAATGAGCTTTATGCTCCAGGGTGCTACTTTGATGATAATAAAAATAAAACATGTGTGAATTATACATTCAAAATAAAGCCAGATAAACAATAAAAAGTGCCCAACATCAAAATGAAAACAAAAATTCGTGTGCCATTTCGTCTCATCGAAAGATACGTCGCATTTAAGCAGTAATGATTTATAACATTATTCAATACTCAGAATAAAACATCGTTTCAATACAATTTTATTTTTTAACGCTTCTGGTGACATATTTATATTTTCCTATTGGCCATTCTGTGGCTCCATCGGCTGTTGGCTCACCTCCTAAACCGTAATTGGTTGTGGCCGGTAATTCAACAAAATCACATTATAAACTCGTCCTCTTCGAACACCCGCTTGCTCTTCAGAGTTCTTAACTCCAGTCTAAATCATAGTGGCTGTTTTGACGGAGTTTCTATAGAGTTGCGGTTGGAAATTAGACGAACCAGCCTGACACAGCTTGTCGTTTTTTACAGGCAGAGATTGATTCAATTCAGACGCCTCGCTTATTTTTATACACTCTTATAATAGTAATACAAATGTTGTGTTTTAATCATGTAAAAGCTAGAACAGGTAAATTGGTTTGATGGCGTTTGCCAAAATTAACAGGCAAATTGCACTCGGTAAATGCATTGTTCTTCATTGCCTTGGAATGGAGGAAATGACATTTGCTGTTTGGAAATATGGACCGCAAAATAGTGCAAGTGAAATCCGTAATGTAAAGATGAGAAAAATTGTTAAAGATAAGTTAATTGCCGGCATTTGACTTGCAAATCGTACTGGTGCATTTATTGTTCTCCAATTGGACTAAAAATAACATTTGTTTATCGTAAACATTGAACGATGAATACTACAATAGTTGGCACGTTTGTTAAATAATAGTTTGCAGGACTATTTGTCAATGGTGTAACAAATAAACACACTGTACAGTATTATGTTATATTTTCATTCAGTTCGTTGAATTTCATAGCAAATGCACTAATGTTTTAAAAGCGATTACATCCTACGCGTTCCAATAAAAGGATACTTTACCTTCACGATTCAATTTCCAATGATTATTTCCGGTGTAATCCATGAATGGAGAAATATCTCAATTAATAAACTTTTATTTTGTATCATATCTCATCGCTAGCACTGACGTTGCGAACAAGAAAAGCGAATTGTAGTTAAATTGATTCCAACATATTTCCATCTTTAACACTTGTAAAAATATTTTCTGGATGAATGTCGAAGCAAAGGTGAGTTAACTCACCAATCCATAAACTGTGAAAGCAATTCAAATCCTTTCGATTAACTGGAAGTTTACATGTTTTAACGTTTATGAGAAAATATCTACACCTACACGAACATTAACACTACAGCAGATCTTCAGGTCGAAGTGAACGGCTCACACGGGACAAGCACTAAAACCAACAGGCTTAATACTGAAGGACACAATTACCATTTATTGTCGAGAGACATCAAACTCGGACTAGAAGTGTTTCTCTAGAATATACACAGAAAACAATATGGTACTTGGCGAGGGATTCGTGTCATTTTCAACGGTATTTCACTTATATGGCGGTCTTATATTGCTGGTTAGTTGTGGGCAACCGGACAAAACTTTATATCAAACACCGGCTGTCAGCGTGCTATTTCACCTTATTAACCTTGCTTTAATGGGCGGCACCGAACCTGTGAGCAGTATAACGACGAGGGTTCAGCAGTCCAAAATACAACTGACTGAGCCACGGAGTCCGAGTCAACATGTTAGAAAACAAACTAACAAAGATTGTTCTGATATAATGTGTTATTGAGGAGACAGGTGTTCGCCATTGAGGAAGTCAGACTCATACCTTCGCTAATCTCTCAATGGAGACGGATTCCACAACATCAAGGTAGTACTTACGAAAATAAAATAGGAGACTTTAATGCACTATCTCATATACAATTATGTTTTGCTCTTATATTTCTTGTAAAAAAGTTAATGAAATAGTTATGAATTTTAGTAAGACAAAATACCTATATTTCGATGTAGGATGATTTCTTAACATTTTTTAAGAAGGCCTGTCTTTACACAAAATATTTCAAAAACTGTTCCAATATTCCCAATATCACTATACAAATAATTTTACATTTGTACATGGAGTTAATTTTCATTTCAATCGCAGAAAACTTACTTCAACTGTGATGTCTTTATTTTCCCTGAAAATGGTCGATAAACTTGATGGCGTTTAACGGCTTCCGTAATACCAATGTCAACAATATCAATAGATTCTTGAATCACTACGTTCACTACGAGGGGTTAACAAGTCACTCACATAGATCATACTGCGTCCTACTCTGTATTTGATGTTGGTAACCTCACCTTCACAATCTTTCTCTCACCTCTTTCTCCTTTGGAAATTGCACGCCTTTCAATCCAAAATATAAACTCTTCCAACCACCTGACTGCCGTATAAAGGTTAAGTTAACTGTCAATTGTGGAAGAACACTGTCTTAAATATATCGATGTAAAAGAGTGGTAACTAATCGAGTTGTGCCTTGTGGTAACTAATCGAGTTGTGCCTTGTGGTAGCTCATTAGGGAGCGGAAGTCGCTCATTGTCTCCCACTCTTACATTATCACACCATGCTCAATATAAAGACTGAAAAATAATATCACTTTGTGTATGACATCTGGTATAAAACTATATGAGAACTGCAGGACTACGTGTTTATAACGCCCAATGTCACTATAACTTGTATAATAGATTGTATGTTGGCCGATTTTAGGCTGTGACCTATGTAGGCTGTGACCGATATAACAAGTTAAAGCAGACTAATGTATGTAAACGGTTGCTAACTACATAATAACTTGGTATTCAATGTGGTTGACTTCTTAGAAGTTACCCCTGATAACAAATATCAAGGCTGGGGTGACATTATACATTATAGTTCAGACGTCATATTAAGCTTAAGCTTGGCTTGTTTGCTTGTCTGAGGTTTGCCTCGCGAGGGTATTTCACTTAAACCACGACGGGTTGTTCATTTCTCGCATTACCTTAATAAAATACGATGGAAAACCGCTGAGAATCCTTGCAAAAACCAACGGACAAAAATGCTGGTGCGGCTTGTTCGTATAGCTGAGGTTGACTTGGGGACTCGAAACTGCGAGGTGTACACCGAAGGAGTGTCATTAGGTCGATACGCTTACCATGGTACAACGTCCGACAGTTACATAAAGCAATAAAGTTGTATACACATTTTTATGCGCGTGGAAATGACAGTAAAGTAAAAAAACCTCTTGAATCAGCTGCTTTGTCTTTGATCGCGTGTTTATTGGTTTCATTCAAGTTTAAAGTCGTATTCAAGGTATTTCACTTATATGACGAAGGATTGTCTACATCAGTGTTTCAAGACCTTTCATCGGTGTCCACGGAACTGAATCTGAAGTGTTTGCTTTCATAACACAAAGTGGCTTAGTCATTGTGCTCTGTTTTTAGCGAGGCAAGTGCCGGCCATGTAGTTGTTGGTCGATTAGAATGTGATATGCTGACAGGAGACAGCCAGGTTGACACAATACATTGAAAGCAATATACGCCATAGGCGGACAAAAAGAATCACCATAACACATTGGCGTTTTGTACAAAGTTGTCGAAATAAAGAACATTGGTCAATCGGAACTAAAGGCAATCTACTGTTGAGAGACGGTGAAATATGGAGTATCTGACATACAAGAACTATAATATAAAAGATCAAATTCCACGGGCTGCCTTTTTTACAAATTAAATTCATATTTGATTCATACTAGTATTCATCAGTCTCACGTCATACCGCGGGTTGCCTCGGGTACTTGTAAGATAGGCTACAAAACGTAATCATGAAATCTGAAGTGTTTACCTGAACATTTTAAACTTTAAGGATAGAAGATGGCATATCATAGAAAGAAGAACTACAAACTAGTTAACAGACACATAGTTTGTATTTTGGGGGAGGAATCTGACTGTGATGAGATAGGTTCCCGTGTTTGTCTGTTACAGAATTAATAGAACATGTCTGACTCAGGAACTGACAGCTAATCATTGCACCTGACACATTCTGAATATAGATAAACACATTTATCATTACCTGAAAGGGGCTGATAACATCCCGCTTGATAAATGGATTGTTTTATTGGAGATTTAGTCTGAGATTGGTGTCTGCTTTCGTTGTGATGCCGGACTTAGCGCACTATTATTAATACAATAATCAATGATACCCAGTGACTTTGTCACCAAAAAAATACTTTAACAAAACGCTGAGTGTTCACTCAAACATCAAATTCAAACTACAGTTTGTCGGATTTCTTGTTTCGCAACGCGATCTAATTTGAAGTATTATTAATACAGAACAAATCTTTGCTGTTCCACATTTGTAAAACACTCAATGTATAGATCGTTGATAAAATAACCGGATTTGCTTCAACAATGAAACGGTTCAAAGATTAATACTTGATTCTTTCTGTTGTCGTCTATATGCCTCTACTATAATACAATGAAGCCGCTAAATACTTCTTTTTGATGTATTCTTGCTTCCAAATCCAAGCTTTTCCAGCTAACTTCACGGTGCTAATCACAGTATTAAGGTGACTGTACTGTCACCAGTAACATAGATTTATAGAGACATCGGAACTCATCTGCCTCACCAGAACCCTTATAAAGATATGAATCCCTTCAAGTTATGGAAATACGCTGTCCTAATCTCAAAGGCTGTGATATAATCCTGTGAGTTAGATGACTAGACTTGTGCTGTGGACACAATAAGTTTTTTCTTCCTCGTGAGAATATGATTTGAAGTTTTTGCTTTCAGTGAATGATGGATAGACAGATTGTGACACCCAGCTGAGCCACCAAACACCTTGTTCTTGGCTCTTCGACTCGAAATGTTCTGGGAATGAAAAGAGTTCCATTCCAGGAATCGGTAAGAATGTTAAATGGAAAAAGATTACTAGCCTTATTTTGTCTGCCTCCTTAATAACATCATTCCCAGGTCGATAAGAAGCTATTGCTACATGCGGGAATCACAACCGATAACGGACGAAATGGACTCCACGCGTCCTTAAAAACACATAAACATTGATAAGGCTCCCAAGAAAGTCATTAAGCTTTTTAAATGTGTGAAGCTTTGATCATACCGGTTTGTGTGAGCGAAGGCGGGAATACAGATGAGCTCATCTTTCAGGAGACCAATAATCATAAGCAACGGATATTGACAGACAAAAGCAGAAGACCGGATATAAGACCTTCCAAACTGTTGTAGGCCTATGTCCACAAAACTGCTTCGTCCCAACAAATGGTTAACAAATGGATACATCTTCAAAGAGTTAGACCCCCGTGTGGGAGCGGGCGGGCCATTTAACATCTTCAAGCCCTGCAGAATACTCCCCCGGCTTCCTCAGTCGATCGTAAGAGGCGGGAAAAGAGACAACCTGTTGGCCATGGGTTGCATCTCGTGTCGGAGGAGAATGAGATCCTGGTGACTGAGGGGTAATTTGGCTGGCAAAAGGGTGCCACATAGCCATGTTGCTCCAACACGTCACTTTGGCTCAATATTCTCCTAGAAAGGTGTTCAGATTGGCCCGATCTGATTAATCGGCTGGTCACATCGAGCCCTGCAATGATCCAAGATTTATTCCATCGTAATTAATTAAATCAAAGCTGAACAATTTTAAAATTAAATAAAAGGCTATTCCACTTTACCTTTTATTTTTAGATCATTGCAGAAGTGGAATGGAATTTTTATTTAGTTTCCTATTTAAGTATACCACCCATGCCTGCCCCTGCTGGTCACCGCAGGAGAGGTCTCGCCTTGTTGGCACTCCGTAGAGGGTGGGGGACATGTGTGGTGAAACTTTATCTGCCCTATCATTGCATCCCCTCCCAACCCTACAAACTATGGAAAAAATAGATATTAACGAAAAAATAAAAGATAATTGTCCCAAATGTATTGTAATATCTAGTAAAACTGAGTATAAGCCTGTGTACAAAATTTCACCGTTTGCTTTAAATAAGACCCTAATAACAGTCATCTGGGTATCCATGCAAACACAGTTGTAGACAGGGAAGCAAAAAAAGCCCTCAACAAGCCTATTTCTCAATCTAAAATACATTATAAAGATCTAAAGCCCAAACTTTCTAAATATATTTTAAATCTTTGGCAGGATGTATGGGACATAGAAGCTCAAAATAAGCTTCACGACATACATCTAGCTATCGGTCAGAGTTCTTACTCCCATGGAATGTCTCGAAAGGACCAGGTGGTTCTACCGCGATGTCGTATAGGCCACAGTCACCGCACAAAAATCACCTTCTTGATAATGAAAAGTCAGAACCAAAATGTGTGGTTTGTGGACATCAAACACATATTGGTGGACTGTGTGGACTTCGCCACTGTTAGGCAACAGTTCTACACAGTCACCTCTATGAAGGACTTGTTTGGAATCATTGCTGGCGATGTTGTCATCAAGTTTCTTAAACGGATCAGTGTGTATCATAAAATCCAATTTTTATGAATAATTGTAAATTATTAAAATTGACAGAATTTTAAACACTATATTTACAATTTTTAGATCCAAATTTGAACTATTTAATATATAACTGTATTATATATTGACATATTACAATTTTTTAACACTTTTGTATGTCCCATTCAGTTCATTTTGTTTCTCTTTTTGATGTTAAAGGCCAAGGGTGCTATTGATTGGATTTGTCTTATAAATATGGATAAAAAATAAATAAATTATAAATATGTTCACGCCACAGCGTAGTTGAAATACCGCTGAATTTGGCGTAAAACACTAATCAATCAATCAATCATTACTGATGTATTACATGATCGTCCTCATTACTGATGTATTACATGATCGTCCTCATTACTCATGTGTTACATGGTCGTCCTCATTAATGATGTATTACATGATCGTCCTCATTACTGATGTATTCCATGATCGTCATCATTACTGATGTATAACATGATCGTCATCATTACTGATGTATTACATGATCGTCATTGCCAATTTGTATCATGACCATACTATATGTGTTATATTGTTTTTTCTTATATGAAAAGCATTGGCATATATTTGAAAAAAAAAGACATTAAACTTATGTACAATATGTTTTACGTATGAAAATCTATATTACACATAAAATATAATCATACGTAAGTAAAATAAAAGCAAAACAAAAACAACTTACGTAGAGTAAATATTGAAGCGATAAACCGGCTTACCGTAGTTACGTTAGCATTGTTGTGTGTTAGATTCCATTAGTCGCTAACAGTGTTTACTCCCATGCAGTCCTACATTTATTGATTCAAGTCATGAAGGAACTCGTGCCTGATCGTTTATTATCTATATTAAATAGCCTCTGTTTTGATCCGACTTAATGGAAAATATATGATCCAAGTAATCTGTCCTCGGAGAAGGCTTATCATCGCCTGATTTGAACAATATAACTGCTAGTCAAAACAGACATATACAAATGTTTTGCACAGACGCGCCCTTTTGACATTTATGGACTGTGTTCTTAATAATAGGTGTTTTCCACGAACAAAATATTGTCATTTCGCATCAATAAAACTGTCTAATTGGGGACACAATGACTGCTCGGCTGATCACACAAGTCGTGGGTTTCCGTATGGTCACGTGCCTACGCGATCGGTAAAAGTAGGGGGATGGATAAACAATTTATATACACATGCTACAGTGCAAAGTACAAATCATTTGTTCCTAGTTTTATACATCTAGATCGATTTCTTGTATATAGTTGTTTCAAGTCGTATGTTGTTTTTCTTTCTGATACAGATGTACCAATTAAATTAGTAGGCGTCAATATTCAAATCTATCATCATGTAAAGATTTTTAAACATTTGGAGTAATTTACCATTATAAATTTCAAATTACTTTAATTACTTATAAAAATACACAAATTTTAATCAGATTTAAACCAGATGCAAACTAGATCCCCAGTATTGTGATTTGGTATCTAGAACTAGAACAATCGGTTAAACCCAGCGAGCTTCTTGTTGCCTTGGTTTCACTTAGAAATGTTCCGAATTTATATCTATGTACGGCAATATACAGACTTTGAAAAATAAAATGTGAATACTAATTGTATCATTACAAAATGAATGATGCATAAGAAAAGAAAACATAAATAGATATAAAACGCAAATTTTCGTGGACACGTTTTAATCAGAGAATAGATTTTTGGAAAGCATTGCTAACAGATAAGATGGTCAACGTCCTGCCAAGTAAGTGAGAAGGACTTCAATTCCCCAAACTGCATAACACAAGATTAACACCTTTCCGTTATCATAACGGGCTGTGAAAAGATGGCAAACTTTTCATTGGACTATAAATAATTGTAGAAGGAAACAGCCAGCCAGAAAGCCGTTTATCAATCACGTATATTGACATCAAACGCGAATGGTGCCACTTTCAATCAATGAATCTGTGATGATATATTAATGGGACTAAGTTCGTTTGTGCGTAGGCCTATCTGCATATAGCTTGCTAACCATCCAGTATCTATGTCGCCGTTTACTTGGCTAATGGCATCTCGGTCCGTGTAACGCTTAACAGTTCAATTTTCGTTTTCTGTTTCTTGCAGCCATTAACGAAAAACATAAAATGAACGTTCAATTTTCAATTTTTGTTTCTCCTAATTCAATTTGCAAAATTAAAAATTGAAA